>SMJT01000045.1:645363-684126 GCA_004349715.1 Crucihimalaya himalaica
TAGTGTTTGGTGAGCAAAAGCCCTATTCGCAAAGGAATTTGGTTTAGGGATTTTGTGAACAATTGAACTTGAACTTTAATGCTTGTTTAAATTCTATGAATTTGCAAAGGAATTTGGAATTCTAGGTTTAGACATAGATAGTTTTCGCAACGACAGTTGGTTTACTTTACATCTGTGTTTCGAGTTTGAAGGCGGAGCTTAATCTATTCCTGACAATTGATTTGATTTGATAATCCTGATTTACCTGCAAGTTTCCCTAAGCCTAGCTCATCCTCCATTGATTTTATATCCTTGACTTACTTGCTTTTGTTATTTCTTAATTCCATCTATTCTGCTTAGCTTAGTTCTTATTTCTGAATCTATTGAGTGTTATCTTGAGTCTTTGTGGTTCAACCCCTAAATTACTATAGCGACTGCTTAGATACTTTAGGGTATTAGTTTTGAGCATATCAGTACCTCGAGTTGTTATAAGTGATGGTGGCACTCACTTTATCAACAAGATCTTTGAAAAGCTGCTGAGGAAGTACGGCGTGCATCATCGCATCGCCACACCTTATCATCCCCAGACAAGCAGACAGGTTGAGGTCTCCAACAGACAGATCAAAAAGATTTTGGAGAAGACAGTTGGCGTTACATGGAAAGACTGGGCAACGAAGCTCGACGATGAATTTTGGGCTTACTGGACCGCTTTCAATACACCACTCGGCACCACACCATTCCATTTGCTATACGGGAAAACGTGTCATCTTCCAGTTGAAATTTAACACAAGGCAGCTTGGGCTACCAAATTGATGAACTTCGACATCAAGTCTGCTGCTCAAAGGAGATTGGTTCAACTAAATGAGCTAGATGAGATCAGACACCTCGCCTGTGAAAACTCCAAGTTGTACAAGGAAAGGACTAAGGCATATCACAACAAGAAGATCCTTTCTCGCAACTTTGAGCCAAATGACCAGGTACTTCTGTATAACTCTCGTTTACAGTTATTTCCTGGGAAATTGGGTTCTCGTTGGTTAGGTCCCTTCACAATCAAAGAAGTCCTCCTACATGGCACAGTCGTGTTACTGAATGCTGAGGGAAAGGAGTTCACTGTCAATGGATAGCGGGTGAAACACTATTGGGCAAAAGCCGCTATTCCAGATGGCCACATAATGCCTCTAGTTGAACCACCAACTGCCTAAAAGATCCCAATGTCGAGCTAATGACATTAAACAAGCGCTTGGTGGGAGGCAACCCACTGGTTAGTCTGTAAATAAGTCTTTCCCTTCTTTTTTATTTTTGTTTTTGTCTTGTGTCTTCACGTGAACCAGGTTCAGATGAGAAGTATCGATCGACACCCATCAGTATCGATCGATACCAAGACCAGGGAAGAGCTGCGCTATCATGACGCGAGTATCGATCGATACCACTAACGTTATCGGTCGATACCCTTCGCCCAAATAAGTTTCTCTATAAAACCCTCAGGTTTCTTCTTCATTTTCTTCATTCCTCTATCGATCGACGCCGCCGCCGCTCACTCCAATTTTCTCTCACCATTTCTTTATTTCTTAACCGATTTGATCGATTTAAAATCCTATTCTGATCAGAATTTTGTCCCCATTGTCATCCTAGCATTCATTCTCATGATCTGCACGGTAATAAACTCGAAATCTTAACTATTCGATTCGTTGGCAGGTTTGGAAAAACTCGATTCTGTTTTACTTTCCTGCATCGTCTCACTTCCTGGATAGTTCTAGAGGCATGAGGACACAATAGATGAGATTGAATTAGCTTGTTTTGCATGATGATCTTTCTGAGAATATCGACAATGCAGTATCTATATGACGATGTGGTGATTTGTGTTGGCTTTGTTTTGTTCGCAGATGGCTCCCCGCAAGAAAGCATGACACTTGGAAGCCTCCGGCTCCAAACCACCACGACACGAGTACAGTCTACCCCGTAGAGGCTTTCGATGGATCATTTTGGCCAATGGCATCGTGACACTTGCCTCTCTAGAGATCGGTACAAAGTTCTGAAAGGAGGTTTCACCAATGACACGGGTCCTCAGAGTTTTCTTGTGGTCCATGTCAGCGACCTGAAAGCTGCGCCACACCGCACACCGTCTCCCTCCGCCCCCGCTGTTGCTGTTAGGCCTCCCTTGCCTAAGTTAGAAGGGAAGAGGATCATCCTGAGGCGCGATTGGGCAGGTTTGCCTATGGAGGAGACCGAGAGCGAGGCCTGCATCTATAGGCCTATCGCCAAAGAGTGGGACGACTATGACACGTTGTTCTACAGCGAGTGGCTGCGTGTTGCTGTGGTCCTTACGCACTTCATTGACCCTCACACCATGCGCTGTCTGGGTATCGACGTGGAGCTCGCCGCCATGCTTGATAAGATCGGTTTGGGGACTTTGTACTCGCGGCAGTACGACCTCTATCCCGACCTTGTCCGCCAGTTCCTTGCGACCGCACGCGTCTACTACAGAAACGAGGTCCACCGCGACGCTTTGGAGGGCACGCTGACCTTCCTGATTTGGGGCATCTGTTACAGGCTGCCAATCCCTGACCTCTGCGATATCTACAGTATCGACCGCGACCTCAGGCAGGTAGCTCTGCCTACTCAGTTTCATGATGCCCAGGTTTTCTGGCGACACATCGGTCTTGGAGCCTACCACTCCAAGACTACCACGCAGATGGACGTTCGCCACCCCACTCTTCATTGCATCATCTACATTCTGAGCACCACTCTCCTCTGCAAGATGGAGCCGAACAAGTTGCAGAATTCTGAGATGATCCTCCTCTACAGGGCTGTCGGCGACCTAATTCCTAAGGATAGATATGAGTGGCCGGAGTTGAAACTCGCAGTCAACATGGGCGCCGTCTTTGCGCACCACCTGGTCTCTCTAAAGACTAAGCCTTTGTCCGGATGCAACTATGCCACTGCATGGAAGACCGAGTCGGTCAGAAGCCTCCTCACTCCCATCTTCGAGCATTTTGGTATCTCCACTTCAGAGTGCTCGATTGTCACAGCTCGCTCTCTCATGGATGAGCAGCACATGCGTTGGCTGAAGCCAACTCGATGTTGGTGTCTTCCCACGACCAACGGTGAGCTCTTTGTGTACCTCCCCAACCGAGCTCTGAACACCATTGACGGCGATGCTATTCAGTTGCGATTCAATTCAGACCCTAGCATGCTTTCGGTTGCTCCGGCCACACATCTACGCGCTCCGCCACGCATCCCTTCTACTCCGATTGATGTTAATGTCTCACCCGCAGCTGACTTTGCTGGTAGTCAGCCTCGTCGTTCACAACGCCAACAGACACCTGCTTATGCACCTTCCTTCCCTCCACGTCTGGACTTGCCGATGGAGACTGCCAACTTTCAAAGGTACGTCGTGGAGAGCTTACAGAGCATTTGGGCCACTGTCTCTCGTTGCCGCTGCATGTCCTCTACGGATGCCCATTCTTCCACACCCGGCCCTTCCTCCTGATACGCCATCTCCAAATTTCTTTGCAGATCAGAATTATCAATCAAATCAAATGTCAAGGAATGAAATAAGCTCTGCTCTCGAACTTGAAACACAGATGTAAAGTAAACCAACTGTCGTTGCGAAGACTATCTATGCCTAAACCTAGAATCCCAAATTTCTTTGCAGATTCTATAAATTTAAACAAGCATTAACGATCAAGTTCAATTGTTCACAAAATCCTAAACCAAATTTCTTTGTGAATAGGTCTTTTGCTCACCAAACACTAGTTCAGGAAACCAATCACACTTTCATGCCAATTAATCAACCTAGCATCATATTCTAGTTCGCGAGTCTAGAATAAGCATTAATCTCAAGTCTAGGTGAAAAGCTCTATAGATATTCCTTAACAATTCAATCAGAACTAATAATTCATCAAATACCTTTTAAACAACCCTAAACCTAACAGGGAATCTACTCAGACATGGTGAATGAGACAAACATCATGAATAAAATAGATATCATAAATAAGATAAAGTAGGAATACAAAAAGGGTTCAAGGTTCTTCTCCCAAAAACTCAATTGCAGAATACTCTATCTCCAGAAACAGACGTGTCCTTTCTGGAGGCTCAAAAACCTAATTATATAGCTAAAACACGTTTTGGAATCTAATCAAAAAATAAGGAAAACTTCTGGTTCATCTTCGGTCTTATTGTACTGCGAGTTCGATCTGGTATTGATCGATACTATAAATGGTATTGATCGGTACTTAGGGCTTTAATCGTGACTCTTTCAATGAATGGTGTCGATCGATGCTCCTCGGGTATCGATCGATGCTCCTCGGGTATCGATCGATGATGAGCTTTAGTTTCCCGTATTGCTTCAACTCTAGAATTCTTCAAAAGCTTCCAATAATCCAATTTAGCTCCATATGTGCCTATATCCTGAAAAGAAATTTAAAAGACTCTAGAGTACCTAAAAGACTCTGAAAAAGGACTTACATCATGGTTGAAAGTGGGTAAAAACCATGATATATCAACTCCCCCAGACTTAGTCTTTGCTTGCCCTCAAGCAAACAAAAAACCAAACAGAGAAAGAGGTTTGAAAAACATAGAGACTCACCTTCTTTTGATTTATTGAAATGACTCCTTTCCCAAGCTCCCAATCATCACTCAAACAGTTTCAATCTGACCACCAACATGTACTTCCCGTAGACAGTCGCAGCCTCCCATTATCCACACATTATCTCACAGCATCAATCATACTAAATCCTTCATTGCCATTTCAATCCTGTGTTGATATTCAGGAACCTTATAAGTTCTTACTCATACGATATCGTGACTAAGGAAATACCCAAATCGCAATATTTCTGTATTATTTACCTCTCTCCAGACTTATCTCTTTTTATGTTCTCTTTATTTTCTTTATTTTTCTTTTAGCTTTGCATATACAAATCAAGGTTTGAGACGTGAGTATTGATGGTGTTTGCCACCGAATCCCCAGTTCTCCCCTCTCAGAGTATCAAAAGTCTTAGGCGAATAATGGGGTCACTGGAAATGTTCCTACCCCTCGCTTCAGACTCTTGTGTGATCATTCCTTATCCAAGTAGAAAAATGGGATCACAGGAAATGTTCCTAGCCCTCTACTCGGCGGAAATCATTTCATCTTTTGTGCACATTCTGTATCCACACATGTCAAGGGAGAGGTATATCATGATTTTCAAACAAATGGGTTCCTATGTCAGATATGAATGATGAATCAAGTTCAGTAAATACCAACCTCAGATGTGAAGTGCAAGATTTGGCTCAGGATTTAGAATAAATTTGCTGGAGACATGGGTGTTTCCTGGTCAACTGGTTAGTCTTTGGATTTTTCATAAGTCGATCTTAGATCTGTTTCTGTGACAAATGGTTACTAAAAATCAAAGTCAAAACAATGAAATCAAGCAAAGGTTCATAATCTTCAACTGGTTTTGACTCAATAAAACAAAAATTTGACTCAAAAGGACTGACTCTAAGAAAAACAAACCCAAATGTCAGTAACTACCTCCCCCAGACTTAAACAACAATGTCCCCAATGTTATATAAACAAAAGAAAACAAAAGAAAACAAAAAAACAAAAATAGCTGAAAGTTAGCTCAACAATACCATGGGAAAATAATGGGTATCGATCGATACTGAGGGAGTATCGATCGATACCATGGTTTTTGTTAGGGATCCTGAAACTCGAAATTGTGTCTACTGAAGCCAAAAGTTAGATGAAGGAACTGTCAGATCAGAGAACACAGTTAGAAGCAACAGAATCAATAGATAACCATAAGTTACAACAAACACTTGCAAGGAGATAGATAATTTCAGAAAAGAAAGCAAAACAAAATGAAAAGAAAAGAAAAGAAAATGTGAAACCTAGGAGCAGAAACTAGTCGTCTGAATCACCATCGTCATCTGAAACAGCGTAGCGAGACGAAGGGCCAGGAGTGGAGTGGTCGGCGTCAGTGGACGACATGCAGCGGCAGCGAGATACAGCAGACCAGATGCTCTGAAGACTCTCCATGACATACCTCTGAAAAGTGGCAGTCTCCATCGGCAGAACCGGTGGTGGAGGAAGTGAAGGAGCAGGAGCAGATGTCTGGCGGTGCCGAGAATCACGAGGCTGACTTCCAGCAAAGTCAGCCGCTGGTGTCTCACCTGCAGTGACAGGGATGGATGGGAGCTGGCGTGGGGTGCGAACACGCGCAGACGGAGCAACCGAAAGCAGACTCGGATCTAGATCGAATTGTAGCCGAGAAGGGTCATCGCCAATCTGGGTTAGAATGCGGTTGGGGAGCTGCACAAAGAGCTCTCCGTCTGTCGTGGGTAGGCACCAGCGACGAGTTGGCTACAGCCAACGCATGTCCTGCATATGCTGCACATCCATCAGAGAACGAGTGGTGACAATTGAGCAAGCGGAAGTGGAGATGCCGAAATGCTCAAAGATAGGAGTGAGGAGGCTGCCGACCGACTCAGTCTTCCTCGCTGTGGCGTAGTTGCGGCCAGTGAAGGGTTTGGTCTTCAGAGAGACCAAATGGTGGGCAAAGAGAGAGCCTGTGTTGACCGCGAGGTTCAGCTCGGGCCACTCGTACCTATCCTCAGGAATAAGGTCGCCGATGGCCTTGTATAGTAGAATCAGCTCTGAGATTCTGAGCTTGTTCGGCTCCATCTTGCAGAGAAGAGTAGTGCTCAGAATGTGAACAATGCAGCGTAGCGTCAGATGGCGGATGTCTATCTGAGTCGTGGTCTTGGAGTGGTAGGCTCCGAGACCAATGTGTCACCAAAAGGTCTGTGCATCGTGAAACTGGGTAGGTAGAGCTATCTGCTGAGGGTAACGATCAAACCCGTAGATGGCGCAGAGGTCAGGGATAGGCAGCCTGTAACAAACTCCTCAGATCAGAAAGGTCAATGTGCCCTCTGAAGCAGTGCGGTGGCGAGGAACTGACGGACGAGGTCTGGATAGAGGTCATACTGCCGCGAACACAATGTCCCTAGACCAATCTTCTCCAGCATGGCTGAGAGGTCCACATCTATACTCAGGCGGCGCATAGCGTGAGGATCAATGAAACGTGTAGGAAGGATGACCACGCGCATCCACTCATTGTAGAACAGAGTGTCGTAATCGTCCCACTCCTCAGCTATGGGCCTATAGATACAAGACTCACTCTCGGTCTCCTCCTTAGGCAAGCCTGCCCAATCGCATCGTGGGATGATCCTCTTCCCCTCCAACTTGGGCCAGGGAGGCCTAGCGACAAGAATAGGGGCAGAAGGGGAAGGGGTACGTCGTGGTGCGGCTCTCAGGTCACTAATGTGAACGTCAACGAAGCTCTGATGACCTGTAATGTCCGTGAAACTTCCCTTAAGGACTCTGTAGCAATCACCGGTAAGAATGGCGGTTACGACACCGGCGTGCCAAAAAGAGCCACAGAATGCCTCCACCTCATCTTGAAGATCGAAGTTGCGGCGTGGGGGATTGGAACCAGAAGCGCCATCCTGTCGTGCCTTCTTGCGGGGAGCCATCTGAGAAGAAAACAAAAACAAAACAGACAGCAGATTAGCTCGTGCGTCAAATAAGTGCAGGTATTGATCGATACCAAGGGGGTATCGATCGATACTCGGAGTATAGGCAAACGTGTATCGAACAAATCGGGTATCGATCGTACCAAGGGTGTATCGATCGATACTCGAGACAGAATCGCAAGGTTAGGCACAGAAACAACACAATGACCAATCTATCATCCTAAAATAGAATTCCTAAATCTATTCCATCTCTATCAAATCCATTCTAGTCCTAATACATCAATTCCATTCCCCTAAAGCTAAAGATGACAAGAAACAGAGTAAAAACTTCACAATAAAGGAAATCCAAAATCGAATCTGTCAACGAATCTAAAAGGTTGAAATCGAGTACATTACCTTGTAGATCGAAAGTATGATGAATGGAATGACAATGTGATCAAAAATCCGAGTGGAATAGAGAGGAGAATCGAAGAGAACGATGAAAAATCGAAAAAGTTGTGAGAGAGTGAGAGATGAGGGGGGCGGCATCGAGTGATATGATGATGATGGAGTGAATGACAAAACCCAAGGGTTTTATAGAAAAACCTACATGGGTGCTTAGTATCGATCGATACAGTAAGTGGTATCGATCGATGCTCAGCGTAACAGCTCAATTCTCGTTTGGCTCTAGTATCGATCGATACACCAAGAGTGTCGATCAATGCTCGTCGTCTGGACCTGGTTCACATGATGACACAAGACAAAAACTAAACCTAGAATCCCAAATTTCTTTGCAGATTTTATAAATTTAAACAAGCATTAACGATCAAGTTCAATTGTTCACAAAATCCTAAACCAAATTTCTTTGCGAATAGGTCTTTTGCTCACCAAACACTAGTTCAGGAAACCAATCACACTTTCGTGCAAATTAATCAACCTAGCATCATATTCTAGTTCGCGAGGCTAGAATAAGCATTAATCTCAAGTCTAGGTGCAAAGCTCTATAGATATTCCTAAACAATTCAATCAGATCTAATAATTCATCAAATACATTTTAAACAACCCTAAACCTAACATGGAATCTACTCAGACATGGTGAATGAGACAAACATCATGAATAAAATAGATATCATAAATAAGATAAAGTAGGAATACAAAAAGGGTTCAAGGTTCTTCTCCCAAAAACTCAATTGCAGAATACTCTATCTCCAGAAATCAGACGTGTCCTTTCTGGAGGCTCAAAAACCTAATTATATAGCTAAAACACGTTTTGGAATCTAATCGAAAAATAAGGAAAACTTCTGGTTCATCTTCGGTCTTATTGTGCGTTCTGATCACTGGTATCGTTCGATACTATAAATGGTATCGATCGGTACTTGGGGCTTTAATCATGACTCTTTCAAATGAATGGTGTCGATCGATGCTCCTCGGGTATCGATCGATGCTGAGCTTTAGTTCCCCGTATTTCTTCAACTCCAGATTTCTTCAAAAGCTTCCAATAATCCAATTTAGCTCCATATGTGCCTATATCCTGAAAAGAACTTTAAAAGACTCTAGAGTACCTAAAAGACTCTGAAAAATGACTTATATCATGGTTGAAAGTGGGTAAAAACCATGATATATCAATGTAATAGCCAATTATCATATATAAAACTACCTCAGAACACTTCCTCTGCTTCGCAAATATTAGTGATGATTGGTCTATGATCTGATTCACCAAATTCCAAGAATTCCGAGATAAAAAAAAGGAAACAAAGCATGCCATTCACTGTTGGCCATGGTGCGATCTAAACAACATGAAACATGATGACTACCTCTCTTACCGGCCCATGAAAACTTGTCACCTAGAGACTGAAGATCTATGAAGTCACAATGACGAACCATTTGACGGAAGCCTTGAAAAGATGCTTCAGCTCTCAACTAACCACCCTTTTTCTCGTGATTGCCAAGGAGGTCATTGAAATCCGCCCAAAATAAACCAAGGAAGGTTCTGTCTATTAATAGTTGTGCGTTCAAGTATTTCCCATAGATTATTGATATATCATGGTTTTTACCCATTATCTGACTCTGACGACTCCGATGACTAGTCTCTGTTCCTGGGTTTCACGATTTTTCCCTTTCCCTGTTTTCTTTTCTTTTGTTTGTTTTTCCTTTTGAACTTTTCTATCTCATTGTCAGTACTCATTGAACTTATGGCTATCTTATGATTTTGTTGCTTCTAACTCTGCTCTGGTGATCTAACAGTTTTTCATCTAACATTTGGCTTTACTGGACACGGTTTAAAGTTTCAGACTTACGACAAAGGCCCTTGGTATCGATCGATACGTTACTGGCATCGGTCGATACTCACCTGGCATCGGTCGATACCGGTTATAATATCGATCGATACCCACCCATTCTCACGGTACCTTCGAGCCACCTTTCAGCCATTTTGTTCTTATGCTTTCTTTTGCCTCTTCTAGGCTAGATAACATTGGGGACAATGTTGTTTAATTCTGGGGGAGGTGGTTACTGACGTTGTGTTTGTTTTTCTTAGAGTCAGTCATTTTTGAGTCAAATTTTTGTTTTATCGAGTCAAAACCTGTTGGAGAATATGAACCTTTGCTTGATTTCATTGTTCTGACTTTGTTTTTAAGTAACCATTGTCACAGAATCAGCTCTAAGATCGACTAATGAAAAATCCAAAGACTAACCAGTTGACTAGGAAACACCCATGTCTCCAGCAAATTTCTTCTAAATCCTGAGCCCAATTTTGCACTTCACTCCTGAGGTTGGTATTCACTGAACTTGATTCATCATTCATATCTGACAAAGGAA
Organism: Crucihimalaya himalaica; assembly: GCA_004349715.1. Lineage (NCBI taxonomy): Eukaryota > Viridiplantae > Streptophyta > Magnoliopsida > Brassicales > Brassicaceae > Crucihimalaya > Crucihimalaya himalaica. Next base: position 655,654 of record SMJT01000045.1, read on the forward strand.
CCCATGTGTTTGAAAATTATGATATACCTCTCCCTTGACACACATTGATGCATGAAAAATGAAATGATTTCAGCCGAGTAGAGGAGTAGGAACACTTCCTGTGACCCCATTTTTCTACTTGGATAAGGAGTGATCACACAAAAGTCTGAAGCGAGGGGTATGAACATTTCCCGGGACCCTGTTATTCGCCTAAGACTTTTGATACTCTGAGAGAGGAGAACCGGGGATTTGATGGCAATCACCATCAATACTCGCGTCTCAAACCTTGATTTGTATATGCAGAGCTTAATCCAAAATTAAGAGCATCTGGGGGAGGTAGTTACTAACATTGTGTTTGTTTTTCTTAGAGTCAGTTATCTTTGAGTCAAAATTTGTTTTTCTTGAGTCAAAACATGTTGGAGATTATGAACTTTTGCTTGAATCCATTGCTCTGACTTTGCTTTTAAGTAACCAGTGTTACAGAATTAGTTCTAGATCGACTAATAAAAAATCCAAAGACTGACCAGTTGACTAGAAGACACCCATGTTTCCAGCAGATTTCTTCTAAATCTTGAGCCAAGTTATTTGCACTTCATTTATGAGGTTGGTGTTTACAGAACTTGATTCATCATTCATATCTGACAAAGGAACCCATGTGTTTGAAAATTATGTTATACCTCTCCCTTGACACACGTTGATTCATAAAATGCATGAAAGATGAGATGATTTCCGCCGAGTAGAGGGCTAGGAATACTTCCTTTGATCCCATTGTTCTACTTGGATAAGGAATTATCACACAAAGGTCTAAAGTGAGGGGTAGGAACATTTCCCGAGACCCCGTTATTCGCCTAAGACCTTTGACACTTTGAGAGGGGAGAACCGGGGATTAGGTGGCAATTACCATCAATACTCGCGTCTCAAACCTTGATTTGTATATGCGAAGCTTAATCCAAAATTAAGAGCATAAAAAGAGATAAGTCTGGGGGAGAGGAAAACAATACCAAAGTATGAAACTTGGGTGGTTCCTTGGTCATGATATCGCATGAGGAAGAGTCTAGAAGGTTCCTGAACATCAGCAACAGTGATGAAACGGCAATGAAGGATTTAGTATGTTGATGCTGAGAGATAATGTGTGGTGTCTGGAAAGTTGCGAATGTCTACGGAGAAGTACATGGTGGTTAGATCTGAAACTGATTAGGTGACATCTGTAAGGCTTGGAAAAGGGGTCATTACAATGCTTCAAGAACAGGTGAGTCTCTGTGTTTTCAAACCTCTTTCTCTGGTTTGGTGTTCTGTTTGCTTGAGGGCATACAAAGACTAAGTCTGGGGGAATTGATATATCATGGTTTTTACCCGTTTTTAACCATGATATAAGTCCTTTTATTGAGTCTTTTGAGTATTTTTAGAGTCTTTCAGAGTCTTTTCAGGAATTAGGTGCAATTGGAGCTAAATTGGATTTATCGAAGTTTCTGAAGCATCTCGGAGCTGAAGCAGTTCGGAAACTGAAGCTCAGTATCGATCGACACCCATTCAGTGTCGCTCGACACCGTCATCCGGAAGACACACAACTGAGAATTCTTGAATAGATCGATACCATATATGGTGTCGGTCGATACCGATAGTCAGAACGCACATTCTTCAGAAAAACAGAAGAAGAAACAGAAGATTTCTTTATATTGCAATTAACTCCAAAGCGTGTATTAGATATAAAATTAGGTTTTTCAGCCTCTTGGAAGGCAGACACTGATTTTGGAGATAGAGAATTTTGCAATAGAGTTTTGGGAGAATAACCTTGAACCCTTTTTGTATTCTTACTCTATTTTACTTTATGATATCTATTTTATTCATGATGTTTGTTTCATTTACCATGCCTGAGTTATTCAAAGGTATTTGATGAATTGTTAAATTAGATTTAATTGTTAGGAAAATCTATAGAGTTCTTCACCTAGACTTGAGATTAATGCTTATTCTAGCCTCGCGAACTAGAATCTGATATTAGGTTGATTAATTGACACGAATGTGTGATTAGTTTCCTGAACTAGTGTTTGGTGAGCAAAAGACCTATTCGCAAAGAAATTTAGTTTAGGATTTTGTGAACAATTGAACTTGATCGTTAATGCTTGTTTGAATTCATTGAATTTGCAAAGAAATTTGGAATTCTAGGTTTAGACATAGATAATCTTCGCAGCGACAGTTGGTTGATTTTACATATGTGTTTCAAGTTCAAGAACGGTGCTTATTAAATTCCTGACATTTTATTTGATTGACAATTCTGTTTTACTTGCGAATTTCCCTAGGCCTAGCGTTTTCGTCACTGATCTTACTACTTGATTTTAATCATTTTGCTATTTTTAATTATATTCATTTTGCTTAGCTTAATTCACATCCTGGAATTTATTGAGTGACAATCTTGAGTCTTTGTGGTTCGACCCCTAGAATACTACAGCTACTGCTTAGATACTTTAGGGTATTATATTTGAGCATATCAATAATATAAAAGTATGAAAATGTTAAATAAAAGACAAGAATGGTTATAAAATAGTTAAATACATGTAATCTGAGAAACTCAAATATCAGTAGTGAGAGAGAGACTCTCTGCTTGTTAGTTAGAAACCATTCCCTAAGAGCAGCCTTCCTCTAAACAAACATCTGAACAATAACTCTGGATGTTGTCCTTCTTGAGTGAGGTTTGTATAGGTTAACCTTGTTGCAAAAGTGTTTAAATGTCATGCTTTCAATTAAAAACAATGGCAGCTCCCCTATCACCAGCATCTCATTAGCTGATTCTCTGAAAACATTCTTAGTCACGTTTGCACTCTGTAGATTCTCTTTCTGATTTATAACCTGCTGACTTTCTGAAGCATCTTGACCTTCTTGCCATGCTTTGTACTGCTTACAGATATTAAGATGATTACGCAAGTTTTTACTCCCAGAATTTGTTGGACATGAGAATGGCCTTTGGCAATAGTTGCAATGGCATTTGTTGCGGCATTTCTTTACCCTGGTGAAATGACTCCATACATCTGACCTTTGGGAAATATCCTCGGGCTCTTAATATCCTGAGTAGTAGCTCCACTTCCAGGTGCTTCTTTCTTTTTTCCCGTTTGATTTGATTATGGAGTCATGAACTCATCTTGGTCGCCAAACTCATGTTGTGCATCTCTATCTCTATTCCATCTACAAAAAGAGAAAACAAACTAGTTCTGTTTAATAAAATGATTAAGCAATGACACTAACAAAGTAAACTGGAATCAACATATCATAAGGCTTGAAAAGATTATAAATTACATAACATATTGCTATGAATTAAACAAATATCACTTAAGCAATGACACTAACAAAGTAAACTGGAACCAACACTTGTCTTTAAAACGTTTCATGACAGTTAAACATGTTTTTGGACCTAAGGTGACTAACTAAATCTTGGTTTTGTATACGTTTATAAGTGTAAAATTTGAAGCTTAGCTTCATCCCTTAAACATTCCTACTTTGACAACAAGTTGCTATGTCCATCTGTTACCTTATTTTATTTATCTAACATTTGATATAACAACTTAACAAGACAATATAGAGCCAAGAAACAAAGTCCTAAAAACGTATACATATGTGTACACTAGTAACATAAACCTTGAACTTGTAAATAGGTATCACATGACATGAAGCAAACAAAACGACGTCATTGTGTTCTTTGTGATTCCATAACAAAACTTTGTTTCTGGTTTTGAGTTTCACACCACACCATATGACATATGTATAAACTATTGATTTTTTTTTAGTGACTCCTTCAAGAGTAAGAAAAAACAAAAATAGAAATTAAGAAAACTGAAAATCAAAATCAGAAACAAAACATAAGAAGAAACAAATAGCATAATAGGAAACAAAAAAGCATAAGAATCATATTCAAAAAAATCAAATTCAGAATCAGATTTCGGGTATGAGAAAAAACTTCAAAGCCAAAGCAAATCATAAGAGATTTAAGAAAAAACAAACGGAGGAGAAAGAGCCAAATCAAACTTACCTGAGATTGCCCACCACCGCCGCGTGAATTCGTAGATGGAAGAGAAGGAACTAAATCGTTTAAGGTTAGGGTTTCCAGTTTGAAAAATTGGTTTTCTACTTTGGGGATTAAATGGCTTCGAGTTAGAAAATGGAAGTGGAGGTGGAATCGACTCGATGAAAGAAACAATAAGAAATTAGGAGAATAGGGTTGCTCTTATATACTATCGGGTTATTCGGATGCTCTTCAAATATCGGATAATATCCAAACACGATAGGACATCGATCTAAAAATAAATGAAACCCGATCAGATATTATGTTACATCTGTACCCGAACCGAACTCTTTACTTCAGATCGAATTTGGATTCGGATTTCGGTTACGGGTAAAACGCCCACCTCTAATTGTTTCTCCAACACAAGAGCCATTTGATTATTTATGTCTTTTGTTCATTTCTAGACGAAAGAGTTAATAAACGATTTTTTAGAACTTAGCACCGGCAGAGAAAACAAAATAAAAAAAGAGACCACGAAGAAAGAAAAAAAATCACCGGCCGAGGGAAAAAAAAACAATGGATGAAATGAAATCTAAAGAGACGTGTCAAGAGTGAACAAGTCTCCATTGAAGGTGGTGTGTCACTTCAGCCGTTACGATTCGATTGCTTAATTAACCCACGTGACTAATTCACTCTCTCTCTTTCTCTATCTCTCTATCTATCTCTTTACCCTTTTTATGCCCACATGCACAATTCTTTCTCTCTTCTCTCTCTTCTTTTAAGTTCTTTTTAAAACTAAAACAAACTTTTATCTCTCTCTGTCTCAAACAAGAACAAGAATCTCAATCTCTCTCCCCCTCTCTCTCTATCTCTCAGAAAGTTATGGACAATCTCCGGAAACTTAATCTTCTCTATGTCTCTTTAACCATAATCTTTTTCTCTCTTACCATAGCCACCAACTTACCCTTTCTTGAAGTGAAATATCCCAACAACAACCCTTTTGGGATGTTACTACGGCCGACACCGACCAAGAACCAGTCATCGGGTCAACCGGCTCGGGTCAGGTCAGATGAGTGTCGGGTTTGGACCAAATCTTGTTCCGAAGAGATTCATAGGCTGGCGTATGAGCCGGATAACGTGGCGTGGCTTAAACACGTTAGGAGGACGATCCATAAGAATCCGGAGCTAGCGTTTGAGGAGGTCGAGACGAGTAGGCTCATAAGGTCCGAGCTGGACCGTCTGGGTATTATGTATAGATATCCGTTAGCGAAAACAGGTATTCGGGCTTGGATCGGATCCGGTGGCCCGCCTTTTGTTGCGGTTCGGGCTGATATGGACGCATTACCAATTCAGGTAAAGTAAACCGAAAAAAAGTAAATAAACGTTTCTTAAATATATCTTTGAAATATTAACTTTAAAAAAAAAAAGATGTATACATATCTACTTATATTACATAGATTGATACAAACAAACTATTATAGACATGGGTAGCTCATATTATTTGGGCCGCCGAAATTATACAATATAAGATTTGGGACTAAGGTCCATGTGAACATTGAAAGTTTTAGCAAAACATACATGATTTTCACGTGCGGTTGCACACTTCGCACTCTCAGAACCGGCCCTATTTGTATTGTATGAAACTAGCCGTGGGTTTTCGGTTTTTTCGGGTTATTCGGTTCGATTTTTTTGGTTTTTTCGGGTATTTTGGTTATTAAAAAATTTGCCGAATTGAACCGAATAAAAATTCGGTTCGGTTCAGTTCTCGATTTTTTTGGTTCGGTTACTTGACTTATTTTACATTCTAAAATGAACCGAAATGTTTTCAATTCGGTTAATTAAACCGAAATAGATCAAATTAAATAAATTAAACTAAAAAATCTAATACAGTACCATTAAAAAGTCCAAATAAAAACTTTACAAGCCCAAACCCATTACAAATTAGGGTTTTCACAAACACAATGACAAAGTGACGGTGAGAATGACGGCAACGGCGGATGCGACAATGGCGGAGGTGGCTGTGACGATGGTTGTGACACAGACAGCGACGGCGACCAATATATTCAAAGCTTGAGATCCCGCCGTTTCTCTCTCTCCTCGGGTTTTCCCGACCCGTTTCAAGTTACCGGCGGCGGAGATCCCAACGATCTTGCCTTTCTGTTTCCGAACTTAGACCACCACCACACCACTACTGCCGAAAGTGGGTTTAGACTGTCTGATTTCAACGATGGAACAGGCGGCAGCGAGTTTGAGACCGACGAGTGGATGAAAACTCTGATTACCGGTAGAGAGACCGCCGTCGACGAGAGAGAGAAAAACGATTAGGGTTGTTGCGCAAAAAAGAGGAGGAGAAGAGAAATGAAGAAGAGAAGAGGAGGAGAGAAATGAGATTAGGGTTTTTAAGTTTATATAGGGTGTCTCCTTTAACCGAGATAACCGATCGGTTATTGCTTGTCGAACCGAACCGAACCAATAACCGAATTCCAATTATAATTGAGCCTATCAGTTATCGCCTAATAACCGAATAGAAACCGAAAACCGAGAATCTCGGTTCGGTCGGTTCGGTTTTTTCAGGTCAAACCGAAAACCCAGACCTATATGAAACCGTAAGACTTTTGTATTTGTTTTTCTTGGTAAGACTTTGGATTTAAAAATTATTTAAATTGTGTGGGTCGAATGTACAATTTCTTGTGTAATCAATTATATTGGCATATACGTTTGAATTAGTTCATTATTTTGTTTGTTCCACGTGACCATGTGATATATTCTAATTTAGGAAATATTGTGTACTTACTTATATTGGTAGTTACTTGCTGACACAGAGGCTGTGTCACATGATGGACCAGATATGATGATAATGAAGATTGTGTGGTTGAGGTGATATGGTTATAGAAAATGTATAGAGATTTATTAGGATTTATTTGTTTATTATTTAAATTTTTTAACTATATTGACATAATAATAGTTGTGGTCATGCAAAACAGGAAGCAGCCGAATGGGAACACAAAAGCAAAGTTGCAGGCAAAATGCATGCATGTGGTCATGACGCACATGTGACTATGCTTCTTGGTGCTGCTCATATTCTTAAGTCTCGTGAACATCTTCTCAAGGTACTTCATGAAACTCTTTGCTTCTTTTTTTAAAACATTTTTGATTGCTTATAAATTTAATTATTAAAAGTGGTTTGTGTCTTATCCAATGGTAAGATTTCTAAACTTTCAAAACTCATCAAAAAAAAAGAAAAAAAGATTTTTAAACTTTGTTTTTTGGTGGGTCAGTATTCGTGGTGCTAGAATGACAAGTGATGTGAATTAATGAGTTTTGCTTTGAAAGAGGGAAAGCTTCCGTTTTTTTTTATAACTCTATTTTTTCCTTTATAAAAACTATTTTTTAAAATGTAAAATTTTTAAAATAGCCTCACTGAACTTAACGATTATTATCAAAACTTAATAATATTTTTATCAGAGCTATTAGTCGTGCATCATCAGAAATTTAATTTGAAATTTTACGTTGTTAAAACGTTAATCATTAGAATATAAGATGTTGGAGCTCTAGCCGTATCGAAGAAAAAATTGAGTAAGTGAATGTGTTATAGGATGAGACACAAACTATATGGGAAAATTGTCAAACATTATCATAATGTTCTTTTTGTAATTGAAAACACTACAAAAAGAAGGCGTAGACTTTGGTGATATGTTATTATTGAAAACAAAACACATAAATATGTTTATTTTGCAATTTTCTTAAAGAGTATCGTTGATTTGAAGCAGATCATAAAGATACGTTGAGTTGAATAATGTGCTTAGAGCTTTGGACACTGTATTTCTTTATATAATTTGACAAATATTAAACGATAGTTTATAATATTTTCAGATATTATTTTGTTAAATTATAATATATAAAATCAATAAACCCTCTTTATCTAAAAAAATTATAGTGATGATTAATATTATTTCAAATTTAGTTTTGTTTTACTAAAAGTATAACTTTTAATTTAAATATATATGGACAAAAATATCATATTACATATAAAAAAGTTTTTCAAAATAAAATAAAATAAGGAGGTATTATTCGTTTTGTGATTTTCAAAGAGTTATAACTTTCGAAAACTTTAATGTTCTTCAGTGTTGAATTATAAAGACTATTAAAATCATTTATTATTGGTTCAATATTTATAAAAAAATGTTTAAGTCATGTGTTATTGAATTAATGATTTTAGAAATTCATTCAAAGCATGATTAAAAAATACTTTTACTAACTTTCAGATTATATTAAAATTAAGAGTTATTGGTTGACTGACTTTTAAAATTTTAATTCATTTGAAACAACTTTTAAAAACTTCCAAAATAACATATGTTAAAGTGAGATTCTTTGAGATTCTCAAAAGATTTCAGAGAATCTGTGAGATTTTTTAAAAACTCTCTTTAAATTTTTTAAGTTCTATAATTATTCTGATCATTATAATTATATATAAATTACTATCGAATAACACCTCCTAAAAGAGTATATTTTCCAAACTTTAAGTCATAAATAGGGTAGTTTTTATAATAATTTTTTGGGTAACAAAGGAGTTATGGTCTTTAGGCCCATAGTTTCGTTCCAGAGATCAAAGTAGGTAGATAAGTCCATTTCCCATTACTGATTAAAACATACATTAATACATTTTGTAACATTTTATAGGGAACAGTGGTTCTGTTATTCCAGCCGGCCGAAGAAGCTGGAAATGGTGCGAAGAATATGATTGAAGACGGAGCCTTGGATGACGTGGAGGCTATTTTCGCGGTTCATGTGTCCCACATCCATCCAACGGGTGTGATTGGGTCTAGAAGTGGTCCTTTGCTCGCCGGATGTGGAATTTTCCGGGCGGTTATCACTGCGGAAGATAGCGGTGGTGCCGCTAATCTTATTCTTGCTGCTTCTTCTGCTGTCATTAGCCTACAAGGCATTGTATCTCGTGAAGCTAGTCCTCTTGACTCTCAGGTGCTTCTTAAAATCCACATTAAGATATATGAAAATTAATAGCTGAATTCCGATTCACATTTTCTCGAAATGTAGGTTGTGTCGGTAACTTCATTTGATGGCGGTCATAGTCTCGATGTGGTGCCGGACACGGTGGTCCTCGGTGGTACTTATAGAGCTTTTTCTAACTCAAGCTTCTACTACCTTATGAAGCGTATTCAAGAGGTACGTACCATAATAATTAATAACTACTAGGACGAAAGATTTCGGTTTCTTGCTATATGTTCGTACAACGTAAACCTAATTATTCAAAAGGTCCAGAAACAGAGCCCAACAAAATTTAGACCCAATAAGTAATACTCAAAGTCGCATACAAAACCAATGTGACCAACCCAAACAGAGTTGAATTCAGTCGATTAAAAATGTGTTTAGTCAATTGGGTTTCTTGTTTTTAAAGAAGTATACGAAGAAACAAAAACCACATCAAAACTGAATTTACTAATTGAATTAAAGTAAACTGAATAAGCCAAAGTTGATTATTATTTGTTTCTTAGTTATATATATACACAATAAATGTAATAAAAGTATATTCTAAACATAGATTAGCTTAATTGTTTGTATATTTATACTTTCTGAATTTATTATTTTTGATAAAACAAAAACCAAAATGAATTATAAATACTGTTTATTTTCAATAAATTAAGCTGATGAAATTGCACCGAAAAAAATTAAAATAAATTGTAAACAACATTTTCTACTCCTATCTTTAGCTCGGTACAAAACGGTCCAAGTTTTGGTGCTTGGTCTCATCCTGTCCATATTGTGTATTAGCTATTATAGGTCGGCTCTATTCCACAGTACAGTCACTATGGATCAAAATAGATATGTATAACAAGTATTTTGTCTAGCTTCTACGGGTATAGGCGTAAAGCATAACCAAATTATAAATATGCGTTTCTTATTTTGTAACGACAGGTACTCGTGAATCAAGTCGGGGTTTTTGGTTGCACAGCGACAGTTAACTTCTTTGAGAAGCAGAACGCTATCTACCCACCAACCACGAACGACGAAGCAACATTTAATCACTTGAAGAAAGTCACTGTCGATTTGCTTGGAGAGAGTCACTTCACGCTGGCTCCACAGATGATGGGAGCTGAAGATTTCGCCTTCTACTCAGAGATCATCCCAGCTGCATTCTACTTCATTGGTATAAGAAACGAAGAACTTGGATCAGTTCACATCGGTCATTCACCGCATTTTATGATCGATGAAGATAGTTTACCCGTTGGAGCCGCGGTTCACGCTGCCGTGGCTGAGAGATACTTAAACGATAAACATTTATAAGCACATATATAGCCAATCTTCCCGGCTCTTTATTATTTATTTTCTTTTAAACGTGTAAACCGCATATTCGATATAGCAGTATGGTTTTAGTAGAAATGGTTGAGTAAGAAATAACGGTACAAAATATTGTGATATTTGTAGTGTAATTTCAGACAATTTTTCCTAAACTATATCATGATATCTCATGATATAGGCCCTAATCGATCCGATGTTGTTCGCTTGACACTCGCGGGATCAAGCAATCAAACGGAGCGACCAACAACCAAAACTTTCAGTCGCTAGAATTTCATCAAACTCTAGCGATCAGTCGTTGTGATTGGTCGCTGGAATCGGGCGACTGCAGCATGACAACTGATATATCATGGTTTTTACCTGTTTATATCCATGATATAGGTCTTGTTTCCAGAGTCCTTCTAGTGTTTTTGTAGTCTTTTTGAGTCTTTTCAGGTTTTGGCACGTTTGGAGCATAATTGAAGATATTGGAGCATTCTGGAGCTTTTTGGCATTCTTTGAATAACTTCCCACCGTTGGATTGAGCTCAGATTTGGATACAAGACAGATCTTTGGATTAGCTTTCATTTGGAAGTGGTTTGAAGCCATTCTAACGGTGCGATCAAAAGTTATGCCAGTGTTCGTGAAGACAGTCCAGTCTGGCGAGCACAGAGTCCTGGTATCGACCGACACCAACCTAGTATCGATCGATACCGACTGCAGGAAAGGAAAACACGTGATTTTACAAGTCTGAAGAGTCTGCAACTTAGCCCAGAAGATTCTATTATTTACAATTAAGCCCAGAACGTGTTTTAGGATTATATTGAGGGTTTTTAGCCACTTTGAGAGAGCTTTTATCATTATTCTGAATACTTTGAGAGAGACTAGATTTTATTCATTGTTCGGGTTCTGAGAGAGGGAGAGAAGTCAGAAACTCGGTTCCTGAGAGAGAAGATTTCGAACCCTTGTTACTCTTTACTCTACTCTTTTATGCAATCTATTTTATTCATGATGTTTGCTTCATTCACCATGTCTGAGTAGATTCCTTGTTAGGTTTAGAGTTATTCAAAAGTGTTTGATGAATTGTTAGGTTGATCTGAATTGATAGGAGAAATTCAATAGAGTTCTTCATCTAGACTTGTGATTACTGCTTATTCTAGCTTCATGACCTAGAATATGATCTTAGGTTGTTTGATTGGCACGAAAGTGTGATTGATTGCCTGAACTAGTGTTAGATGAGCAAAAGACCTATTCGCAAAGAAATTTGGTTTAGGATTTTGTGAACAATTGAACCTGATCATTAATGCTTGTTTGAATTCATAGGATTTGCAAAGAAATTTGGAATTCTAGGTTTAGACATAGATAATCTTCGCAGCGACGGTTGGTTGATTTTACATTTGTGTTTCAAGTTCAAGAACAGTGCTTAATATCCTCCTGACATTCTATTTGATCTGCAATTCTGATTTACCGGAGAATTTCCCTAAGCTTAGTGTTTTTCTTCCATTGATTTTACAACTACTTTTAATCGTCTGCTTATTTCCTGCATTATTTTGCTCGCTTAGCTTAATTCGAGTCTTATTATCTATTGAGTGAATTCTTGAGTCTTTATGGTTCGACCCCTATATACTGCAGCTACTGCTTTAGTACTCTTAGGGTATTATATTTGAGCATATCAACAACATACGACTAAAAGAGAATTTTTAAATTAAAATAGAACTGATTTTTAAAAATATTTATTTAGTTAATTAAATTTCTTTTGTTGGTTTATTAAATGTTATTTAAATAGTAAATTAGTTTCTATAGTATAGATATATAATTTAAATTTTTATTTCAAAATATAAATTCTCATAAACTAATAATTTCAAAATTTAAATATATTTTAAAAATATATATATACTACTCGCAACGACAACTTACAACGATTGATAAACGAATAACATAACGATTAGTCGCAATGACCGTCAAACAAATAAAAAAACAAGTCGTTGATTGCTATCACTAATCAATGATCACTGTCTGACTAGTAAACGAACAGGGCCATATTGGCGTTGGGTTCGGTATTTGGCACGAATGGTAACAAAAACCCACTGTTATTGTTTAATATTCTGGGTGTTTGGCACGAATGGTAACATAAACTCACTATATATATTTACAACATATCAAGATTCCGATTAAACGGAAAAGATGAGCTTCAGCTCAGATGGAAAACGAAATCTTTATTCTCATAAAAGTTTGTTAGAAACGTTAATCTAATACAACAGTAGAGCAAGTTTATATACTCTATACTAAACCAAGTAAACCAAGAGTACATTAAACCAATCCTCATATAAACCAAAGTTAACCAACCATGTATCATAATAGGCCCCTCTCAAGTCTTTAGCTTCGAAAATGTCTGATTAGGAAGGTAACGACTTGATAATGACATCTTTTGTTACAAAGCATGGAATGGTCCTGGATTGAGAGGCTTGGTTAAAATGTCAGCATGTTGATTACTAGTGGGGACATGTAGTGCTTTGAGATTACCAATCTTAATCTGATCACGAACTGTATGACAGTCAATCTCTATGTGTTTTGTACGTTCGTGAAACACATGATTCATTGCAAGATGCAGAGCAGACTTGTTATCACAAAACAACTTGGCTGGACAAGTGACTGTAACATGTAGATCCCTCAACAGTTACTATAACCAAATGATCTCACAAGTAGCATGAGCCAAACTTCTATATTCAGCTTCAGTACTGTTCCTACTAACCACAGCCTGTTTCTTAGATTTCCAAGAAATGAGAGAGTTACCAATATAGATGCAGAATCTTGTGACTGATCTCCGTGTGTCCTTGCAAGTACCCCAATCAACATCAACGAAGCCATTAATGCATAACTCTGAATCTGAAGCATACATCAATCCCTGTCCTGGATTACTCTTTATGTATCTGAGTACCTTATGTGCAGCCTGTAAGTGAACATCCGACGGAGCAGAGATGAATTGACTCAGTTGATGAACAGCAAAGGTAATATTCGGTCTGGTGATTGTAAGGTAAAGCAATCGTCCAATAAGTTCTCTATAAGACTTATGATTAGGCAATAAAGTCCCCATATATTTAGTAAGATGTAAAGTAGGATCCATTGGCATAGAACTTGGCTTACATCCTAAGAGACCTGCATCTTCCAAGAGATATTGTGTATATTTTTTCTGACAAACTGAAATACCTGCTGATGACCTAGCTATCTCCAAACCAAGAAAGAATCTAGCTTCACCCAAGTCTTTAATCTTGAATTCTCATTTCAATAAAGACTGCAAGCTTTCCACTGCCTTATTATTGTTGCTTGCTATCATAATGTCATCAACATATACTTGGACATCAATAAAAGAACCAGATTCCACTTTAACAAATAAAGTATTGTCAGCAGGAGATTCCATATAGTTTGAACCAAGTAAGACAGAAGAAAACCTCTTATACCACTGCCTAGAAGCCTGCTTCAAACTATAAAGGGACTTTAAAAGTCGATAAACCGGATTTGGAGGCAAAACAGTATCTGATGGAGGTGTATAACCCTGCGGTAAACTCTTGAAAATTTCTTCATCCAGCTCACCATGGAGAAAAGCATTAGATACATTCATTTGATTCAAGCTCCAACCTTTAATCGAAGCTAAACCAAGTAAAAGTTTCACACTCGTAAGCTTGGCAACAGGGGAAAAGGTATCTAGATAATCTATAGCTTCTTGTTGAGTAAATCCCTGTGCAACTAACCGTGCCTTATATCTTTCAACTGTACCATCTGAATTATACTTAATAGTAAACACCCATTTACACCCAACAATATTCTTTCCCGGAGGCAGAGATTCAACAACCCAAGTACGATTGAGCTCAAGAGCATGAAGCTCTTCATTAGCAGCTTTAGTCCACTTTTCTGATTTCATGGCCTGAGTAAATGTTTTTGGTTCTGTTTCAAGACTATAAGAAAGGATATAGGATTGAAAATGGGGATTAAGTCTATCATAGGAAATAACAGAAGAGAGAGGATAAGGAGTAGTGTGTTTAGGTGTAATAGTATTTGGAGTAGGTGGTAAAGAAGTGATGAAAGGAACCAGAGAACAGTGATACTCAGAAAGATATCCAGGAGCTCTAGTAGCCTGTTTAGGTCTAAAAATAGGTAAATCCTCTATACCTATATCATGTGTCTCTGTAGAACGATCTATGTTAACAGTACTAGTTCCCATATGTGTAATTGGTGATGATGATGTGGGAATATCAATTGAAACAGAATGATCATGAGGTTCTGATGAAGATAAATCTACTGAATCAGAATGAATAGATTGATCAAATGGCATTGTATCAACAAAATGCATAGGTGGAGGTAAAGGCAAAATAGTATTGGGAAACATATCAACAGCCTTAGAAACCAAATCAGAAGTTTTAAAAGGAAATTTCTTTTCACAGAAAACAACATTCCTTGAGATTGAAACTGAATGAGACTCCAAATCAAGAACTTTATACCCCTTATAACTAGAAGGATAGCCTAGAAAGACACATGGCTTAGCTCTTGGAGATAATTTATGTCTATCCTTATCATGTGTAGATGCATAACACAAACATCCAAAATTCTTTAACAAAGTATAATCAGGTAACTTGTTAAGTAGAAGTTCATAAGGAGATTTATCATGCAACAATGGTGATGGTATACGATTAATCAAGAAAGTAGCAGTAATGATACAATCACTCCAATATTGCAAAGGGACATTTGATTGAAAAAGTAAAGACCTAACAACATTGAGTAAATGATGATGCTTACGCTCAACAACAGAGTTTTGTTGAGGAGTGTAAGCACAAGAAAAATAATGTATCATACCTTGTTCTTTGATTATTTCAGGAAAAGCAAGCTCAGGAGCATTGTCAGATCTAATGGCTTTTATTTTCTAATTAAATTGAGTAGAAAATAGTTTAAGAAATACTGGAAAAACAGTAGAAACATCTCCTTTATTTCTTAACATGTACACCCAGTAACTCTAGTACAATCATCAACAAGAGTTTAGAAATATCGAAAACCTTCAAATGACTCAATGCTAAAAGGACCCCATATATCTAAATGAACAAGATCAAAAGGCCTTGAAGCTAAATTGTTATGAGAGACATAAGCTAATCTCTTTTGTTTTGCTAAAGGACAAACAGAGCATTGTGAAATGTCTGAACAAACAGTTTTCAAAGAAGGAATGAATTTGACCAATTTTTGTAAAGCTACTAATGATGGATGTCCAAGTCTTTGATGCCACAGTATTCCATTATCAAGATCAGATGCAGAGAAAGAACGTACCGCAGGAGGAGATGGTGAGAGGGATTGATTCTCTGTTTCAAGAATGTAAAGATTGTTGTAAATTTTACCCCTCCCAATCACCAAGCCCTGTGAAAGTTCCTGAATAAAGCAACAAGTAGCAAATAAATGAGCAGAACAAAACAATGTTTTAACCAAACAACTCACACTGATAAGATTAAATTTAAAATCTGGAACATGTAACACATTATACAAGATTAATGTTTTAGTGATGCAGATGGTGCATGTGTGTGTTATGGGAACTCTAGAACCATCTGGTAGAGTTACAGTGACACTAGATACAGGTATCAATTCTTTAAACATTGCTAGATCTGAACACACATGGCTAGAAGCTCCACTATCTATTATCCAAGCATCACTAGGAAGAAATTTCTGTAGGGATGAAAGTGTATGGTTTTGAAAGGTGAGATTATTATTCTCATACTTAAGACTAGTAGAAGGAAATGAAACAATACCAGCAGTAGAGGTTTGGGCCATTAAACCATGATCAGTGATAGTAGCATTGCATGTTGAAGTAGCAACAGACTCTTGAACTTGTACTTGAGCATTGAACTGTGAGATAAGCCGTTGGATTTGTTGTGGAGTGAAATCTTGAAGATTCAGATTACCATCACTCACATTGTTTTGCACAGAAGAAGGCATATACTGATAAGTCCCCATTTCAGGAGAATAGACATTGGCTATAGCATTGGCATTCTTTATAGGATCAT
The DNA here is from genome assembly GCA_004349715.1 of Crucihimalaya himalaica. NCBI lineage: Eukaryota > Viridiplantae > Streptophyta > Magnoliopsida > Brassicales > Brassicaceae > Crucihimalaya > Crucihimalaya himalaica. Next base: position 671,956 of record SMJT01000045.1, read on the forward strand.
AGGACATAGACATTTTTGGTTGATGTTGCATCTTAGACTGAGACTGAGGCTGAGGCAGAGATTGAGACTAAGACTGGGATATTCCTTTACTGTAACAAGAAGCATTAGTCTTATAGCCTGGAGGAAAACCATGAATCTTGAAACACTTTTGAATAGTATGACCTAGTTTTCCACAATGTGTACAAACTGGCCTCTGATTAGATCGAATAGTATTGTAAGCAGCTGCATATGCATTTGTTGCATCAGAAGTCTGAAAAGTAACATTATCAACACGGGAAGAAGGTCTGATAGACTTCTGCCTTTCATCTTGAGTGACAATATTAAAAGCTTCTTAAATAGTTGGTATTATCTTCAACATCAAGATGTGGCGTCTTGTCTAGTCATAAGACTCATTCAATCCCATTAGGAATTTAGTAACACGGCTTTGCTGCTGTAATTTCTCCCATTTAACTGCTGCTTCACATTCACATCGACCAAGTACACACTGGTAACTCAACATAATTCTTGTGTTCTTCCCACAAAGTAAGCAACTCTGTACAGTAAGTAGATATATCCATTGAACCTTGTTCAATCTTACTAAGTTTCTGTTCTATGTCATAGATCCTAGGTGCATCATCTTGCTTAAACCTACAAAGCACGTTCTTCCAAATACCTTCTGTTGTTGATATGAAAAGAAGACTCTGGCCTATTTTCTTTGATACTGAATTCATCAACCAAGTGGCTACAATATCATTACATCTAGACCAAGCTCCATAGTCCCTATGATTCTCAGGTGGTATAGAAATTGTACCATCAATGAAGCCTAACTTATTCCTCACATTCAATGCCATCCAAACCGATCTTCTCCAAGAATAAAAATCTGAAGTTGTTGTGAGTCGATCTGATACAAGAACAAGACCAGCATGGTCATTGCTGTGTAGATAATACGGATTCTCATAGAAATCCTCTTGAAAACGCGATTGATCAGGTATATGACTTTGTGATGGAGGTGGATTTGCTATGTTCACCGGAATCAATGAAGGTACATAAGATCCCATTCTCAATGTGAGAATATGAAAATTACAAAGAAAAGTGCGACGAAATTAGTTCAAGAAGCAAAGATTCGTCGACACTGAGGTCAAATCAAAGAGAAACAAAGAAATATAGAACGGAAAAGCAAATTCGAACTCCGGTGAACAAATCGGAAATGGCAGAAACAAGAATCTGCACAATCCGTAACCAAGAGAAAACAGAACAGCTCATCTGTAGCAAATCGATTCGTAAACTCACAAAATCGATGATGAAGAAGAAAGCGGAAGATCAAAAGAAGCGCTCTGATACCATATCAAGATTCCGATTAAACGAAAAAGATGAGCTTTAGCTCAGAGTAAACAAAACTTTATTAACATGTAAAAGTTTGTTACGAAGCGTACTCAATACAACAGTACTTCTCAGTTTATATACTCTATACTAAACCAAGTAAACCAAGAGTACATTAAACCAATCCTCATATAAACCAAAGTTAACCAACCATGTATCATAATACAACAAGAAGTTTCATACTCCCTCCGTTCCATGAAGATTAATTTTTTAGGTTTTTATTTTGTTTTATAAAGATTGATTTTATACACTCTAATCAATATATTTTTCTTGAAAACATAATTATTCTTTTTGAAAAAAGTACTTTCACTAAAAACTTTTCTATTGGGTTTTAAGCATTAATGAAATAAAAAATAATTTTTAAAAAGTTATTAGTAAATGTTTCTTTATATGTGTGAAAACTCGATGGAGTATATGATTCTTTGCTTGCAAGTGAAACAAAGAACAGTAACGTCAACTCAAGTTAACTGCAAGGTTTACAATCCCAAAGTCCAAGAAGAAAATTACGGAATGCGAAAGCATACAGACGAGGAGGATTTCCAAGATTTTAGGTCATAATTTTCTTGATTCGTGTGGGATATTTAAGGATTGATAAACTATGATATCTTTTTTAGCAGCTTTAAGGATTGATCTAATACTGATCTTTGCAATTCAACTTTCATATTTTAACACTTAGCTTGCAAGTGAGACAATCCATAGTAAGTTACGTCAAATGAAGATCGCTTAAGGGTTGAAATGGTTGGTAAATTAGTATTTTAGAGAAGAAATCAATTTACAAAATTATCAAAATAAAAATTCAAGAAGAGAAACAGGATTGACAAGCATACATATGTAGCCAGCTTTACATAAAGACGAGGAAGATTTTAATGGTTGGCATTTGGATGTATCTGGGTCCTTGTGGAATTAAATATAATAAAGATAAATAAATATAATAATATAAGAGAAATATATATAGATGAATCGACAAAATAGTATGACAGAAGTCTAGATCGTCATACGAACCATTTTCTGCATTTGCTTATATGTGTTTACATTTTCGTAAGAAGTTAGGATTTTAAGGTAATACGGAGTATTTTTTTTTCGTTATAAAAATTTTCTTGTAAGTGTACAATTAATAAGAGTAATTTTTTCATTTGACAGCTATAAGCGTACTTTGTTTTAATTTTAAATGATAAATGTTGTGAATTTATTTGAAATAAATTTATGCACTTTCACATGAAATGAATGCAAACAGAAAAATAAAATAAAATCAATGACTAGTTGAATATAAATTTTCTATTCTCGCCGCATAATATTGTAGCAGCTTGAAGAGCAAAGTATGTGAGAATGAGATCTGCACCAGCTCGGCGCATGCAAATCAGTGTCTCCATCATAACTTTTTCCTCATTGATCATCTTGAGAAGTCCGGCAGCTTTGATCATTGAGTATTCACCAGAAACTTGGCAAGCTCCAATGGGCAACATAGTTTGGTCCTTCAACAAGCGTATGATATCAAGAGATGGGAGTGCTGGCTTCACCATTAGGATATCAGCTCCTTCAGCTTCGTCTTCTCGGGCTTCGAGCAATGCCTCTCTTGAATTTGCGGGGTTTATCTGATAACTTTTATTTACCCATCATTTAAAATTAGTTAAGAGGTCAAGGCTAAGAAACCTTGTCGATGCACACACATAATTGATTACACATAAAGATTATGGTTTCATGCAAAAAAACAATTATATTATATGCAAAAGTAAGCACAAATGAAAAAAAATATCAAGACCACTGAGGTTGTCTTACGTTTTCTTGTCCAATTCCACTTTGCGAAAACGGCCATATAATGAACTTGTATACCTGTTAGAGTGGTTACAATTAATTAGGTTCGACATAATAGATCAGAAAGCAAGATGATGAGAAAGTAAGTAGTATTGTACTTGACAGAATAAGACATGATGGAAACATGCTGAAAGCCCTCAGCATCTAGAGCTGCACGAACAGCGCCTACCCGACCATCCAACATCTCACTCGTACAAACAACATCTGATCCAGCTCGTGCCTGCATCCGTTCTTATTAGAATTTTGAACGTTTTGTTTCTTTGATTCACAAGGGTTTTATCTTTACCTGAGAAACTGCTTGCTTGCACAATTGGTGAACTGTTTCATCATTCAGTATCACACCTATACAACAAAGATGGATATTTTCAAAATCTCTAGGATAGTGACTTGTTTTCTTTAGAAAAATATTCAAAAAATACATTTCTTACCATCTTCATTTACGATCCCACCATGCCCACTTGATGAGTACTCATCAAAATTGACATCAGTGTAAATAACCTTTGGAAATTATAAAGAAAAGTGTCGTTATCATTTTGGAGACAACTTCCAGCTAGTGAGCAAAGAGGACATATATATGAATCTTACGAGATCAGGGTATCTGTGCTTGAGAAGAAGAACTGTTCGAGGCACTAGACCGTTGTCGTTGAACGCCTCTTCCCCTGTTGAAGACTAACAAGGAAAAGTTTATCATTGATGTATGGAAACTTCATCAGGTGCTCATAATAATTAAGAAGGAAATGTTGAAAACCTTTAACGCCTCAGGAACTTTAGGATACAACATTATGCTATTTACACCAACATCTCGGGCGTTTGCAACCTATTCTCCACTCAAAACACACACACTATGGTTTAGCCAGGAAGAATGCTTCATTCTTATAACAATGGGGGTTTTTAGACAACAAGTACCAAGAAGAAGAGACAAAAAATTATCGTCCCTAAGTTTTCATAAAGTTACAACACTCACTTCTTCGATGAGGCCATGTCGCCAGCCAAGCATGTAACGTCCAGGCATCGTTCTTATCGGAATGTCTACCTCACCTACAAGGGTCCCATGTGTCAAGATAAAAAAAAAAAANGGGTTGAAATGGTTGGTAAATTAGTATTTTAGAGAAGAAATCAATTTACAAAATTATCAAAATAAAAATTCAAGAAGAGAAACAGGATTGACAAGCATACATATGTAGCCAGCTTTACATAAAGACGAGGAAGATTTTAATGGTTGGCATTTGGATGTATCTGGGTCCTTGTGGAATTAAATATAATAAAGATAAATAAATATAATAATATAAGAGAAATATATATAGATGAATCGACAAAATAGTATGACAGAAGTCTAGATCGTCATACGAACCATTTTCTGCATTTGCTTATATGTGTTTACATTTTCGTAAGAAGTTAGGATTTTAAGGTAATACGGAGTATTTTTTTTTCGTTATAAAAATTTTCTTGTAAGTGTACAATTAATAAGAGTAATTTTTTCATTTGACAGCTATAAGCGTACTTTGTTTTAATTTTAAATGATAAATGTTGTGAATTTATTTGAAATAAATTTATGCACTTTCACATGAAATGAATGCAAACAGAAAAATAAAATAAAATCAATGACTAGTTGAATATAAATTTTCTATTCTCGCCGCATAATATTGTAGCAGCTTGAAGAGCAAAGTATGTGAGAATGAGATCTGCACCAGCTCGGCGCATGCAAATCAGTGTCTCCATCATAACTTTTTCCTCATTGATCATCTTGAGAAGTCCGGCAGCTTTGATCATTGAGTATTCACCAGAAACTTGGCAAGCTCCAATGGGCAACATAGTTTGGTCCTTCAACAAGCGTATGATATCAAGAGATGGGAGTGCTGGCTTCACCATTAGGATATCAGCTCCTTCAGCTTCGTCTTCTCGGGCTTCGAGCAATGCCTCTCTTGAATTTGCGGGGTTTATCTGATAACTTTTATTTACCCATCATTTAAAATTAGTTAAGAGGTCAAGGCTAAGAAACCTTGTCGATGCACACACATAATTGATTACACATAAAGATTATGGTTTCATGCAAAAAAACAATTATATTATATGCAAAAGTAAGCACAAATGAAAAAAAATATCAAGACCACTGAGGTTGTCTTACGTTTTCTTGTCCAATTCCACTTTGCGAAAACGGCCATATAATGAACTTGTATACCTGTTAGAGTGGTTACAATTAATTAGGTTCGACATAATAGATCAGAAAGCAAGATGATGAGAAAGTAAGTAGTATTGTACTTGACAGAATAAGACATGATGGAAACATGCTGAAAGCCCTCAGCATCTAGAGCTGCACGAACAGCGCCTACCCGACCATCCAACATCTCACTCGTACAAACAACATCTGATCCAGCTCGTGCCTGCATCCGTTCTTATTAGAATTTTGAACGTTTTGTTTCTTTGATTCACAAGGGTTTTATCTTTACCTGAGAAACTGCTTGCTTGCACAATTGGTGAACTGTTTCATCATTCAGTATCACACCTATACAACAAAGATGGATATTTTCAAAATCTCTAGGATAGTGACTTGTTTTCTTTAGAAAAATATTCAAAAAATACATTTCTTACCATCTTCATTTACGATCCCACCATGCCCACTTGATGAGTACTCATCAAAATTGACATCAGTGTAAATAACCTTTGGAAATTATAAAGAAAAGTGTCGTTATCATTTTGGAGACAACTTCCAGCTAGTGAGCAAAGAGGACATATATATGAATCTTACGAGATCAGGGTATCTGTGCTTGAGAAGAAGAACTGTTCGAGGCACTAGACCGTTGTCGTTGAACGCCTCTTCCCCTGTTGAAGACTAACAAGGAAAAGTTTATCATTGATGTATGGAAACTTCATCAGGTGCTCATAATAATTAAGAAGGAAATGTTGAAAACCTTTAACGCCTCAGGAACTTTAGGATACAACATTATGCTATTTACACCAACATCTCGGGCGTTTGCAACCTATTCTCCACTCAAAACACACACACTATGGTTTAGCCAGGAAGAATGCTTCATTCTTATAACAATGGGGGTTTTTAGACAACAAGTACCAAGAAGAAGAGACAAAAAATTATCGTCCCTAAGTTTTCATAAAGTTACAACACTCACTTCTTCGATGAGGCCATGTCGCCAGCCAAGCATGTAACGTCCAGGCATCGTTCTTATCGGAATGTCTACCTCACCTACAAGGGTCCCATGTGTCAAGATAAAAAAAAAAAACGCTACATACTCTTGCCATTTTAAAGCATCACATCGACTGAATGCAAAAGATTAAAAAAAAATATATTTACCATTTTTCATAACCGGGTTAATCCTAAAACTAACCTTCGTGAATGAAGAGTGGGTATATGAAATTGGCAGGAGAGATATTATTCTCTTGAAAGGCAGCTCTCTGGGTAGGGCACTTGCGGTTACGACGTGCACGTTGGCGTAGTTGCTGAAACATTAATTCACATTAGATTGAAAAATAACACAACAGGTTTAAAGCCAAAACATAAAAGTTTTGGCTAAAAAATAAGTAAGTTTACATACAAGAGGCTGATCAATCACAGGTGTGGATGGTTTACTCGGTATTGGAGGCGCCTCATGAGCATTTACCGGCCATATCAAAGTGGAATCGATCTTTTGCAGTTGACAAGCAACTTCTGTGCTTCGAAAATGTTTGATTGTGTTGGTATACGACGTCGCTTTACGTCCACCGTAGCTCTTATGCTCAAACCCTTTCATCCCCGGAATCTTGCAAGGTGATCTAAACATGGATGACGCCATACAAATATGCTGAAATTGGGGAATAAAACTCGTACATGAAACCGAGATGTAAAACTCAGAGTGAGGTTCTTCTTTTATAGTCCTTTTTTTAAATTTAAACTGTTAAATAATTATTTATTTATAGGTTCGCAAATCTCGATTATTAGTTTATTACATTAACGTGTAGCACCATACATGTAACATGATAAATAAAATTATCATATTCAAATATCATTGTGAAATATCTTATAAGCATATCTTAGGTGATCCGATAAATATATTTTTCTTTTGGTGAAAAGCTGGACCTGTTGATATCGCACTGTCCACAAATCTGGTAGTTGACAAAATGTGATATGATATTGTAAGTAGCTTACACACTGATAACCTCCGTCAAATATTGTAGTTGACAAAACGTATTTCTTATATAGACGTTTTAAACAGCGAGAAATCCATTTTTTTCTTTTTTTTTTTTTGTCGTAAACTCTGATTTTCTAGTTTTGATCAAGGATTGATATATATATATATATATAGAAAGTGACCGTATTTTACTATTTTGCTTAGTACGGGTACTGCAGGTGAGTGTACACACTCTTGTTAGTCTCACGAGTGATTAATATAAATAAACAAGTTATGATTCGATGTAAGAGATGGTGATTGATTAATGATGAATGCGGGGGCGATATTTCCGTTTAATATAATAGATTCAAAAAGGAGTGCGATAAGTATCAACTCGGAAAATGATAGAACAGTTCGGGGTGCAAGATCGGATTCTTATATTTGACCAAAAGACGGTGGTTGTTTATAAATACGAACTGAGTCAGCTGGGATTCAGTTCGGCGTTCTAAAAGAGTCGTCAGAGGTGTTACAAATGTTGAGTTTAGCTCGGGTACAAAATGTTCAGCGATTCTCCGGATCCCCTTCATTAATGAAGTGCAGGGGGTATTTATAGCGAGCCAACTGTATTTCCCGCTCAGCGCGAGTTTGGCTTAGCAAATCTCCCGCTCAGCGTGTGGACGGCGAAGTCAGCTCTTTTGCCGAGTCGCACTCGAGCGGTTGCAGGGTGTCAGAACGGGAACCTGCTTCTTCGAATTCCATGCCCGAGGTGACATGTCAACACCGCCTCTTAAAAGGTCGGGCTCCCTTTTAGGGCTTTAACCAGATGGGCTTTGAATGTTCGTAATGGGCCGGGCTGATAGGGTTGTCAATCCTATCTCCAACAATAGCCCCCCCAGTCCGGGGCGTGAGGATGAGTCCGATCAGACGGAGTTTAATCCAGAAATTCCAGGTCGGCTCATTCGTTGCTAGGTCAGACGTCTTAATTTGTTAGGGCTGCCGTCTCCCGCGATTGCGTTTTGTTCCTTCCACTTAATGCGGGATCAGTCGCGCGTGATAACCGAGTCCGCGTGTGAAGAACGACGTTACGTCGACGTGGGTGGACTGACACAGTGGGTCCTCCCAACGCACGTCATTCCACACGATGTCATCATTAGATGCTCTTGATGTTCCCCCTAATGCATCACGTGCCAACCTCGGAGTGGATCGCTAAGCGGCGCCTCCTCGGTTTCCTGTGTCAAACTCGGAACGACGCTCTTCTCCGCTTTGTAATACGCCTTCTCGATTCATTTCTCATACGTATCCATTTTTGCAAAACAACGAAGGTAGAATCTCAATCCTTTTCTCTCGTTCATCTGAATCTCTAGGAAAGAATCTATCGGATGCTTGTTGCGCCGGTGTTCCTCTCATCTCTCTCGATCTCTTCACCTCTCACACCCTTCTCGTTACCATGTCGGATCTATTCGATGGGATTCACACCAAATCTAGTACAGATTCTGGTTCTTTTCAACACACCGGCGATCGGGCTAGTTCTGGGGATGTCTCCCTACTGTCGAACAGGGCGGAATTTTCTGATGAAGAAGACGATGGTGGGGCAGCCGCATGATTCGCAGAAGCTCTTCTCAGGCTTCAAAGGTCGGGAAATATGAAGTTCGTCCCATTGTTGGTTTCCCCAAGTAGCGAAGAGATAGAACTGCTGGCGCACGTCGAGATGGCGGCGAACAGGTCGTCGGCCACGGAAATCAGACCGGTGGTGGAATACCTCTACCTTACACGAGTCCTCCCAAACCCCGAGGAACTCTCCGGGGTCGTGATGAACAAGTCGTTGGTGGAGCCCGTAATATAGCTAAGGGTCAGCTCGGGGATAGAGGCCAGAACGTCCAAGTGGGCCAAACTAGTAGCATAGCTCGGGCTATCGGGGGGACGTAGGGAAAACGGGCCGAGCTGCCAGTCAAAAGCTGAAGCCGCGAAAGGCCTCCTATCTAGAAGGCGGCCCACCGATGTGGTCAACAGACAAGACGGTGTCTGCCTTGGCAGGAATGTTCCTGTCCTGGGAGTTTGTCCTGCCGACGCCGGATGAAGGCCCCTGGACGCCGCCAATAGGCTTCACTTGTTTGTACGATCAGTTCTTTCTGAAGTGCAAATTTTGGGTTCCTCTGCCCGAGCTGTTTGTGGAGTACTGCCCTATGCGCCAGCTTGCCTTCTAACAAATAAGTGCGACCACGGTTATTAATATGGTCGCCGCGTACGTGCTGGCCGCCGAACATAGGATCGAGCTGACGACTCATCTCTTCTGGGAGCTGACGACTTGCAAGATAACTGCGTCGGAGCCTGGGACTTTTTACGCGTTATTCGATGCCAAGGCTGGGCTTCTTACCAAAAAGCACAGTAAGGTGGATGATTGGGTGCAACACTACATTTTTGTGAGGATCAGGAGGGAGCTCTATCGGGCCGATTAAGATAAGTTTTCATTGTCTGTTTCTGATCCCTTGTCTTTTGTTTCAGCTCGTCATCCCATCGGGCCCCGTCTTCCAGAAGATTTTACGGCGGCACGTGCGTGTTTGAAGCAGGCAAGGATTTCCTGGACCGGACTCACCGAAGAGAGGATACAGAGAGAACGAGCATTAGTGGCAACAGGTAGCCGAACTAGTTTGCTAACATCCTAAACCTAGGGATCGATCACTGATTCGTTTGTTCTAGGTACACTGAAAAAGATGTATTTTGAGATGCCCGATTATGTTGAGGCGCAAAGATTCGTTCCTCGGGAAGCTCCCGCTGTTGGATCACACGCTCGATCCGGTGGAGTTCAAGATGCCAGACTACGTCGGGAGGCTAGAGACGCCACCTCCTGCAGCTTGCGCAGACATCACGGTCCCCTCTGAGGCCGATGCATGTCAAGCTCCTGCTCCTGCCGAGTTTAAGATCGGGGGCACTATCGAGAGGTCGGAGGCATCTCTTTCTTCACCTTCTGCTCCTCGAGTCGTTCCCGTCGAAGGGCTTGAAAACTTAGGGCAGGACGTCTCTGTTAAGGAGGGCGATCCCTTAAGCCCAGAGCACGTGACGACGAACCCTCCTATTGAGACGGAAGGATCAAATCCTGTTTAGGGATCTGACCTGGAGCCGAGGCTTAATGAGTCAGTAAAAGCATGGTCGAAGCTGAGAAGGCCGCGAAGCGGAGGCAAGAGAAGAGGTCGGTTGCTGACAAAGAGCCCCGCTCGTGGCATGCCTTAAAAAGGAGTAGAATTGCTAAACCCGAGGCAAATCATCGCTTCAAGTTAAGTACCGCATAAGAGGTAAGACGATCGTCTAGAACCCACAAGGTTATGTTGCCCTGGTACGGACTATTGTCGCAGCCGATGTGACCTTTTCGCCTACCGAAGAGATGGCAGCGCCGGAGTCTTTCTTCCTCGCATCCCAGTGCTTTTTGAAGGTAAATGAGTTTTCAAAAAACATTTGACTTTTAGCTCGTTTTGCGACAACTGCTGACAATCTCTCTTGCAGATGGGGTATACACTTGCCGGACTGGCTCGGGACTACAATCAATAGGTGAGGCTAGCTTGTGATTTTGTTGAGGTAGCGAAGGAAGAAACTCGGGGTCACATGGTAGAGTCGGAGAAGCTGGTGAGGAGCGCCATAAATCCTCCGAGTTGGCTGCGGAGGTAGACGGGCTGAAGGATTGGGCCGATCTCTTAGAGGCCGAACTTGCTAAATATCGATCAGATTTGGCGACTGACTGGGATCGGCTGGTCGGTCTTCAAGCCAAACTCGAAAAGGCTCGATTCGTGGTCATGGAACGCGACCTTCTTAAGAAGGAGAATATTCATTTGAAGACAAATATTGCAAATGCCAAGGTCCACCTCGGGGTTGAGATGGAGAGAGCTGTACAGAAGTTGCGTGCTTATAAGGCCGGCTGTGACGCGAAGCTGCGGCTTGTTAAGGAGAACTTAGAGGCTCATGAGAAGGCCGAGCCGATCAAGCTTTTGTATGCCCAAGCTCACGAGGCGCGGCGTTTCCTCGAGCTGATTCAGGAGGAAGACGACGTTCCTATTCTGCCAGCTCGGCTTACGCAGGTCAAGGACGATGCGAATACATACATGGCTCAGCTGCGGGCAAGCCCCATCGCGAAGCTCCAATCGGAGGATTTTGAAGGTCCCTCTGGTTCCTCTTCCGTGCTGGAGGGTACCGAGGGTGTTTTATCGGGGTCGCGAGAGTCTGAGACTGGGTTGGGAGATGAGGAGTGATATCCCTGTAAATTATCGATATTTTGTACAATATTTTCGTACTTATATATGTATATATTAGTGATTTTGTAACATATGCATGTTGTTTAAGAGTTGATTTTGTAATTTAGCATTTCGCGTGTTCTATTTGTGTTTTGTATAATATAAGATGTTTGTAGCATATTCTACCGAGTTTTCGTGTTTATTTCAGGGTTGCGAAGCTTTGACGGGAAGCGGAGTCGTCGATGGACGAATGCTAAGAAGGAAGTCAGAAAATCGACCCAAGGTCGAATTCCATGCTCGATTTTTCCCTCCAAATCGACCCAAGGTCGATTTCATGCTCGAAATCCTACACAAATCGACCCATGGTCGATTCACATGACCGAGCGGCGATTTGGCTGAAGAACGCAACTAATGTCAGAAATCGAGCAATGGTCGATTTCGTGCTCGAAATCCTTACACAAATCGACCCATGGTCGATTCACATGACCGAGCGGCGATTTGGCTGAAGAACACAACTAATGTCAGAAATCGAGCAATGGTCGATTTCCATGCCCGAATCCGGTCGTGGAATTCGGGCACAGACCGATTTTTGGCAAAAATCGACCCATGGTCGATTTTCACGTCCGATTTATGACTTTTTCTCTTCTTTCTCCACTTGCGAATCCACTCACTTAAAAAGC
>SMJT01000045.1:688388-755240 GCA_004349715.1 Crucihimalaya himalaica
ATATCTTGCATTTCTATGGTTTATTTTCTTGATTTGAGCATGTGTGAGTAGATCTCTTTTGGATGGTTGGTTTGGTAGATTTAGGATGTTTGATGCTTGATTTGTGATGTTTAGTGTTTGATTATTGTTTTTCTTCACATATAGATTGTTCTTAATGCTAGAAATGAGCTTCGAAAGAGAGTTTTCTAGATTTGTGATTGATTCTCACCCGGAAGGTGTTGAGAACCGATCTGTCCTATCTATGTGTGCGTTTCTATTCCTTAACCAATGGGAGTTGAGTTTTAAGGAGGATTTGATGACAAATATGAATTAGTGTTCATTGTTTGCTAATCGTTTGGTTGCATTCGGGAGTCTAGCTAATCAAATCGGTTTGCAAAAGGATTAGTACCACGGGAGTGGACTAATCTAGTTAAGTGATTCATGTCATAAGTTGAAACATAATCATTTGTTGAATTTGTCATTTATTAAACCATCATTCATTCTTAATCGTTTGCCATTCCAACCGTCCATTCTTTTAGCATTTGAAATCAACCGTTTAAGTTGCTAGTTTGCTTTGCATTGCTTGTTTAATTCGAAGTTACATTTGTGTTTTATGTTTCTTGCTATTTCGAAGTCTTTCGTTTAAGTTGTTTAGTTTTCTTGTTTCTTATTCGCTTAGTTAATCATCGTGTATTTAGTTTCTTGTTTATTTACTTTTAGTTACAACATAAAAACCCAAAAACATCAATCGTTTAGCTCGATTAGTTTCTTGCATTCCTAGTGTTGTTATCTTTCCTTCCCTGTGGATTCGATACCTTAAGTGCTACATACAACATACATTTAGGATTGAGGTATTAGAGCACAATAGGTTTAATTGTGCACAAGAGCCAGAAAACTCTTGGCAATCAAGGAGGCGGACCCTGTTTCTAGGTCGTCATAATCTGGTGGCGTAGCACCCCCCCTTTTTTGGTTTATATATTTTTCTGTTTTCTCCGTTTTCCCTTATCGGTATCGATGTAATCCTCGAAGACATTTTGGAAATGAAAAATGGTTTATCTTCTTTTGTCGTTGGTCTTTTGCATCATCTTGCATTGTTGGTGAACGTAGATTAGGTCGTGACAGTGAGTAATGTGAATTAGCACTCGGCTATACGGTTATAGGTTGTGCGCGGGAGAGATGCAAGTGAGAACTCGGCTACACGCTTATAGGTTTTGCGCGGGAGAGATGCGAGTGAGAACTTGGCTACACGCTTATATGTTATGCGCGGGATAGATGCGAATGAGAACTCGGCTACACGTTAATAAGTTGTGCGTGGGACAGATGCGAGTGAGAACTCGGCTATACGCTTAAAGGTTGTGCGCGGGATATGTATGAGTGAGAACTCGGTTTTTTTTTTTTGGCGGGTAAGATCGGAATTAAGTTAAAAGTTTATTTATATCATAGTTGTGCTTTGGTGAGAGGCTAGCTACGTATCCTCTATCAGAGGGATCAAGCCAGTCGTAGTTCGGTGTTACCGGATTGTTACAGAGAAAAAGAAGGTGTTAGATCGGGAACACTATAGTGAAAGCACTTCAGGTTCATCGTGTTCCAAGAGCGTGGGATTGCTTCGCCACTCATCACGGTTAGCTCGTAAACACCGGGTTTGACAATCTTGGAGACGAGGTAAGGGCCCTCCTAGTGTGCGCCGAGCATTCCGGCGTTTTCTTCTACGGTGTTTTCGAATACCCTCCGTAGTACTTAGTCTCCCTCGTTCGAAATGTCTTCCCTTCATCTTCTTGTTGTAGTATTTGGAGGCGAGCTGCTGGTAATTCTGGATCCGTAGCAAGGCGTGGTCGCGTTGTTCCTCCAATAAATATTCTTCTGTTCGGTGCAATTCGTCATTTAGGGCGGGATTTAGTACGAGAATGGGTCGGCGGAGGGTTGGAATTCTGACTTCGAACGGGGCCATTGCTTCCATGCCATGGGATAATGAGAGGGGTGTTCGGCCGGTGGTGGTGTGCGGTGTCGTACGATAATTCCAGAGAACCCTGTCGAGCTCGTCTGCCCACAATTTTTTTTTTGCAGCAAGCCATTTCTTGAGGCCGTCGAGTATCGCTTTATTCGTTACCTCGGCCTGTCCTGGGGGTATCATGGTGTTGACTTGCTCAGCCTTATTCTCCATTTGGCGCAGAAGTCCTCGAATAGGCCCGAGATGAATTGCGGGCCGTTGTTTGTAACGATTTCATACGGGAGCCCGTGGCGGCAGATGATGAATTTCAAAACGAACTTGCTTACCTCGTTGGCAAGTATGTTTTTGTAGGATTCGGCTTCGACCCATTTAGTGTAGTAATCAGTCATAATGAGTATGTATGCCTTTCCTCGAGATCGGGGCATAGGCCCTACGATGTCCATCGCCTATCGCATGAATGGGTAAGGTGCGGTTGCCGTTGTGAGGAGCTCGGTGGGCAAGTGTATCATGAGAGCGTGTCGCTGGCACTATTCGTACCGCGCTGCGAATCTCTCGCAGTTTTTGAACATCGTTGGCCAAAAATGGCATTGGTTTCTGATGTTGACTGCGAGAGCTCGGCCGTTGGAATGGTTTCCTCCAGCGCCTTCGTGTAGCTCTTTCATTATTCCGATCGTTTCATCTTCGTAAAGATAAGTTAGGAGGACTCCGGAGGAGCTCTATCTGTATAGGTTGTCGTCGAGCCGAACATAGCGTGCGCACTTCCATTTTAGGCGCCGAGATGCCCATCTATCTGTTGGGGTTGTGGTGCTCTCTATGTATGATAATATCTCGGCTCGCCAATCTTGTGAGATCGGCTCCTCGGGTGGTGGGGGTAGATAGACCGTTGTTTCTTGCTCGTCTTCGTGGTCGTCCTCGGATGTGGGGGTGTTTTTGATGAGAGCGACTCCCCTAGGAAGGGCGATGCTGGGTTGGTCGATGTTATCTACTAGTATAAAGCGACGTTGAGTTGGGTCGGAGGTCGATGCTAGGGCGGCAAGCGCGTCAGCGGAGGTATTCTCACCTCGCGGTATCCTTGTGAGGCTAAACTCCGCAAATTCGGCGGCCAAGTTTTTGACGATTCAGGGGTAGACATCCATACGCTCATTTTTGGCCTCGTATTCGCCGCTGAATTTGTTGGCAACGAACTGCGAGTCGCAGTATGCTCGGATGTTTTTCGCTCCAATATCCTTCGCTAGCTTGAGTCCGGTTATCAAGGCTTCATACTCGGCCTCTTTGTTTGAGGCAGGGAACGCCAAGCGGAATGACTGTTCTAGCACTTCGCTCGTTAGTGAATCGAGTTTGATGCCGATGCTGAAACCATGACGTGAGGATGATTTGTCGACGTGCATGGTTCATTGTACGGGAACTTTGGTATTAACCAGTTAGGGGCCCAGTTCGATCAAGAAGTCGGCTAATACTTTTGATTTGGCGGCAGGTCGGCCCCTGTATTTGACGTCGTATTCGCTCAGCTCGAGCGCCCACTTGGCAATCCGGCCCAACTGACTAGGGGGCCGATTGGTAACGACTTTAACTTTTGACTGTAGAGACTTTAGCTGTATAGACTTTGACTGCAGAGACTTTTGCTATAAAAACTTTGATTGTAAAATTTTTTTTTAGTACCGATTGGTAAAGATTTGACTGTAAGAATTATATTTTTAAATAATATAAAGTATACCGAACATAATGAAGTATACAATATATATTTTGTTCTATAATTAAAAAAATTTTAAATTTTTTTATTGATCTTAATTAAATTTATCTATGTGTATTGCATACCTATCATATTTGTCTGTTCTGACATATTTTTAATATTTGTTTCTTCTCTTTTATATAGAGAAATGGATTTTAAAAGAATAAGAAAAAAATCAATTATTAATTAATTGAAAGTTTTTAAAAATTAATTCATCAATGAGTTTTATGGAAAGTTTTAATACATGTGCGGGAAAAAACAAAAATAAACATTGGCTTTTATTTTTATTTGTTTTAAAGTCAGGTTTACGAGACTTTAAAAAATAACTGCAATCAAAGAGTAAAATAGAAAAATAGTGCTGTGAAGACTTTTAAATTAATCAAAGCCGAAAAAAGCATGATTGGTAAAATTTTAACTGTAAGGACTTTAAAAAAAAGTTATACCTTTAAAAGTGCTCGTCAATCAGCCCCTAGGGCTGTGGAAAATTGTTCTCAATGGTTGGTTGGTGAGAACGGCGACCGTGTGAGTAGGGGCGCAGCTTCCGATCTGTCGTAATGACGGCGAGGGCTAGTTTCTGCTCGCCTTGCTAACGTAAAAAACTGAGTTTCTGCTCGCCCCTGTCTTCTTGGACACTGACGCCGCTAACGGCCGAGTTGGAGATCGCAATGTTAAGGTACAAGGTTTCTCCTATCTCGGGCTTAGAGAGGATGGGGGGCGTCGAGAGGTACGCCTTGAGCTGCTGAAACGCTTCGTCGCACCGCTCATCCCATACGAACTCCTTGTTGTCGCAGAGTAGTTGGTACAATGGTAGGCACTGTTCTGTTGATCGGGAAACAAATCGATTGAGGGCGGCAATTTTTCCCGTGAGTCTTTGGATTTCGCGCTTGTTTTTTTGCGAGGGGGGCTCGAGGACCGCTTTTATCTGTCTCGGGTTAGCCTCGATACCGCGCTGGTAATGATGTATCCCAAAACTTCCCTGGAGGTTACCCCGAAGATACACTTTACTGGGTTTAACTTCATCCCGTACTTGTTGAGGGTGTGGAAGCACGTTCTTAGGTGGCCGACGTGGTCTTTTGCTAGTAAAGATTTTACCAGTATATCGTCGATGTAAACCTCCATTGTTTTCCCGAGCTCGCCTGCGAACATTTTATTGACGAGGCGTTGATAGGTAACCCCCACGTTCTTTAGGCCCCCTGCGTTCTTTAGGCCAAAGGGCATGACTTCATAGCAATATGTCACCCGATCTGTTATGAAGGCAGTTTTTTCTCGATCGTCCGGGTGCATGCGGATCTGATTGTAACCCGAGAAGGCATCCATAAAAGAGAGGAGCTCGTTTCCCGTGGTTGCTTCGACGATTTGATCGATACATGGAAGCGGGAAGTTGTCTTTGGGACATGCCTTGTTGAGGTCGGTGAAGTCTACGCAAACTCTCCATTTCCCTCATTTCTTTTTTACAACCACGGGGTTGGCCAACCATTCGGGATATCTTATTTCAGTGACGGATCCGGCCGCGATCAACCATTCGACTTCGTCATTTACGGCCAGCGCTCGTTTGGGGTTCAACTTGCGTAGTTTTTGCTTGATTGGTTTGTACGTCGGGTCGACGTTGAGCTCGTGACTGGCGATCGCCGGGTCTATCCCGGGCATGTCGTTGGTCGACCAGGCGAAGGTCAACACGTTCAGCTTGAGGAATGCGACGAGCTCTTCGTTCATAGTCTCTTCGAGGTCGTCTCCTATTCTGACGCAGTGCTCTTCGTTGGTCAGATTAATATTTACCTGGGTCACGCGGCTCTAAGCAGGTTTATTATGGAGATCGGGATCCTTTGAGATGTGGCAGTCAATCACTTGACATGTCTTGGCAGCTTTCCGCAGCTTGTGCTCTACGATGAAGCAAGTTCGGGACATCCGCTGATCTCCGCGGACTGTACAAACCATGGCTCCAACGGGGAACTTGAGGCATTGATGATAGGTGGAGGTGACTGCCTTTATCATATGGATCCAAGGGGTCCGAAGGATCACGTTGTAAATCGCCAGTTTGTCGATTACTTCGTACTTGACAATCCTGGTCATACCCCCTGTATAGATCGGGAGATTTACTGTGCCGATGGTGTCAGTCGTATCTCCATTAAACCTTGTGAGGGATCGCTTGGATTTCTTGAGAGTGAGACCGGTGAAATTCATCTTGTCCCAGGTTTCTTTGAAGATCAGATCGACCGAACTCCCTATGTCGACCAGAACTCTGCTGACGTCGCAGTCCGCGATTCGTAACTTGATTACTAGCGGGTCATGGCGCTAGTAGGCGCTAGAAGGAGGGGGCTTTAGACATTCCCTTACACGCAAAGAGTAGATCCAAAGATGGCTGGACAAAAATCATCGCTACCACCACACTCGTCAAACGCTGGAGAGCTCGTTCTGTCGCAGGCAAAAAACCAAAGAGAGCTTGGTCCTTCAATACCAACACGAGCTTCGATGCCTAGGCCTCTAGTGCAAACCGACGAGAATCTCCCACCAGAGGTCCCAACCGAAGAGCCCGAGCCCATCACCGCCGGCACAAACCAACCGTTACCCGGAGTTGGGATTAGAACCGACGCGATAGCTCAAACGCAATCACCATGTCCTGACACCGACCTCACGGCAGGAAGTCAGCTCACTATGACAAACACGTTACTGGAAACCCTAATCGCGAAAATGACCGAGTCGGTCCGAAGCAACAACGCATGTTTTGCCGAGCTCGCAGCGGGTCAAAACATATGCCATGAGCGCTTGGACAACTTAGCGCCTCGGTGCAACCAAACCGTCGATCAGGCACCCGAAGAAGAAACGCGGAGACTCCCGAGCCAAGGCGGCATACACCGTAATCCTCATAGAGAGCAGAGGAGCGTCTGGCAGCGGGAGCCCCGACCAATGATCTAGGAAGACCGGCGCGCCATAGCCTTGAAACCCTTAAAAAAAATGCTCGATGACTATGAGCGAGACCGAGAGTTGGCAGGTATCAGGGCCGAGCTCCGCCGAATCACTTCCACCGTTCATCAAGCCACCAACTCGGCACCTGAGATAGATCGAATCCTCCAAGAAACACAGAACACCCCGTTCAGCTCCCGACTACAGAACACGCCAATCAGATATCCCGGAAAGGTCAAAATCCTCCCGTACAATGGAATCACGGACCCCAGCGAGTTCATGACTGCATTTATTGTCGTTACGGGGTGCCACCAGTTTGCCCTTGAAGAGCGGGAGGCCGACATCTGCCAACGGGTTCTCCAGATTGGAAACGCACTCGATTCACAACTTCTACCATCCCTTAGCCGCCTTCCTTAAGCATTATTCGATGTTCATCCGACAAGGAACGTCCAACGCTGACCTATGGGCAGTAACGTAGGGAGCTAAGGAAACCCTACAGTCGTACATTGACTGGTTCAAAATGGTCGTGTCCCGAGCTACGGTGTCGGATGACGCTGCCCTACCGGCCCTTCGCAACGACCTCTGGTTAGAGTCAGCTTTCAAGGAGGATATGAAGCTGAATAAGCCTTGAACCCTGGAGGATGCCCTGTGTTGAGCTTCCATCTTCATCGAGATCGAGGAAGAACAAGCTCTCATGACCAAGAAGTACGCCCCAGTCAAAACAACCGTCGCAAAGGACAAAATCTGGAAGGAGCATTACGAGCCCCGTCAACATTATGACAAAGAATATTTGCTAGAGAGGAGCAAGCTGGCCACAACCTTTGCCATAAACGACACCCCGGCTCCATCGCCAGCTGCCCCCTCCTCCGAGCGCCAAATGTTAGTCTCACGAGTGACTAATATAAATAAACAAGTTATGATTCGATGTAAGAGATGGTGATTGATTAATGATGAATGCGGGGGCAATATTTCGGTTTAATAGAATAGATTCAAAAAGGAGTGCAATAAGTATCAACTCGGAAAATGATAGAACAGTTCAGGGTGCAAGATCGGAATCTTATATTTGACTAAAAGACGATGGTCGTTTAGAAATACAAACTGAGTCAGCTGGGATTCAGGTCGGCGTTCTAAAAGAGTCGTCGGAGGTGTTACAAATGTTGAGTTTAGCTCGGGTACAAAATGTTCAGCGATTCTCCGGATCGCCTTCATTATTGAAGTACAGGGGTATTTATAACGAGCCAACTGTATTTCCCACTCAGCGTGTGTTTGGCTTAGCAAATCTCCCACTCAGCGCGTGGACGGCGAAGTGAGCTCTTTTGCCGAGTCGCACTCGAGTGGTTGCAGGGTGTCAGAACGAGAACCTGCTTCTTCGAATTTCGTGCCCGAGGTGACGGGTCAACACTGCCTCTGAAAAGGCCGGACTCCCTTTTAGGGCTTTAACCAGATGGGCTTTGAATGTTCGTAATGGGCCGAGCTGATAGGGTTGTCAATCCTATCTCCAACAACTCTTACCTTAATCATTACATTTCACATCAAAACACGATGGCATCGTAGCAATGGCATCGTAGGTATTGCGCAGTTCTCAATGGACACTCTGAGTCCATTACATATTCCATCCTTTTAGGGACACTTTAAGGGTTTAAATAGTTGTGGCGGTTGGAACGAGAATTCGTTTGTGCATGTTTTATTTACCATACATAAATTGTTGTCCGCCCCAAAATTAGAGTGGTTTACTCCGCTAACGGTTTATTTCGGTTCACTCGCAATTACCATTCAATTAACAAAGTACTCCATAAAACTTTAAAGGTTATGAATTCATTTGGAATAAATACATATGAAACGTAAAAAAAAAACACACACAACATAATATTGCCTATTTGTCTAATTAAATATATTACGCCTATTTTCACCGCATAATATTGTAGTAGTTGACTGTGTTAGTGGATCACGGGTTAGTTGGAGACGATTACGGCAAATAATGATCAAACAATGATGCAAGGACAATGAATAAGAGCTTACCTAGAACCTAGAACATGAATCACTTGATTATGATAATATTAACAAACTTCCGTTGTGCTAATCAACTTTGTTAAACATTAAAAAGTGTTGAAATCCCGTTTGACAAATCAAATAAACAACTAGTATCAAGATTAAGTTCATTAGGTTCGCAATCCTCTCTAACCCACTTTCGTGGTGCTAAAGAAGATTTTCTCATAGAAGATTCATTCAGTATTTTCATTAAACACACTTACATGCATCACAAACGTTTGTAAGTTTCAAGAGACCTTATCAGCTCATAACGTATAGAGTATATTAGTCACAATGTCAGATCGTTGATTGCTATAATCATAGAGTAACATTTGTACAAAGTAGATTCTCCTTCAATAACGTAAATGTAATACCCTAGTCCTCACTGTGTATATATATTGATCTTAGTACAATGAATAAAATCAACACTTCTACATTCTATATGGTAGCAGAGCAAACGATATACTAATAACCTAATTTTTACGAAAGACAACTTACCTTTCTCTCTACCAAAACCTTCCCACCCATCCGCCACCACCGCCACTGAACAGAGCTCGCCGCTGCTATTCACCCGTGACTTCGCCGTCTTCTCTCCAGGTTGCAATGTCCCGTTCCCCGTGCTCAATTCTTCACTGCCAAGCGCCACAATTGCCGTCACCTACAAACGCAACTCCAAACCACAGTCCCACATATCACTCCACCTCCTCGTCTAACACCATTCCAGCGGCCTCTCTGTCGCAAATCGCTGAACCGCCAGCCACATCTCGACAAATTTAGGTACGCGACGCTCTCTCTCTCCACCTTCTTCTTCATTTCTTAATTCTGGGCCAACTGCCCCAAACAAAAATGGGCATAAACCTGAGGCCCAGGCAACATTCAACCCACCAATAATAGGCCCACTACCGAGCCCACCTCCTCAAACCACAATACCATCTTTTTCGAATACAGGTACACAACCACCACTTGAAAATCAAACAACCTCCATCACCCTTCCTACGCCACCAGTCCCACTATCATCTTCACTCCTAGCAACTCAGCTACCAGATATCATGCGCCGGCAAAACAACCACCGTATGCAAACCCGATCAAAAAATAACATTACCAAGCCAAAAACAAAAACAAGCCTCACTATTGCTCTTTCGAATTCCGTCGTTACTAAATATACCACTGTTGGACAAGCTCTCAAGGATACAAAATGGTGTTTTGCGATCTCTGATGAATTTGATGCTCAACAACGCAACCACACTTGGGGTCTTGTTCCTCCTCATGTAAAACAAAAACTTGTTGGCTATAAATAGGTGTTCAAACTAAAATATCTTCCCAATGGCGCCATTGAGAGACATAAAGCACGACTTGTCGCCAAGGGGTTTAATCAAGAATATGGAGTCACGTCGAACATTCAATCGTGTAATCAAATTGACAACAATTGGACTTGTTCTCGATGTTGCTGACAAGTCCTTGGCGACAACATTTGGACTAGTTCTCGATGTTGCTGACATTCAATCGTGTAATCAAATTGACAACATTTGTCGAAAAGGTCATAGTTTTCGACAAAGTTTTGACTAAATCAAACTGACAAGGTTTTGACTCGATAAAAATACTCACTGAATCGAGAAACATCCGAAAAAAGACATAAGAAAAACATCCATAAGATTGCATCAGTAGATGAGTGACATCCTCCCCCAGACTTGCTTCACACCGTCTCGTTGTGAAAACAAACCCAAATGGAATGCTACTAAAACAAATAATAGAAAGCAAAAGTAAAGAAGAAAATAAAACAAAGGACCATACGGGGACTAGAAGAAATTACTAGCACTCAGTGATGATAAGGAGGACTCTCGCTCATGCTCTGGCTCTTCCGAGATGGTGTCGCCTGCTCCCACCAAGGCGAGTGTCATCAGAGTGTCCTAGTGAATGTGGTGGTGTAGCTCCGCTGGGTCTAGCAACATCCTTAACACACTTGGTCCTAATCTTTCTGTCCGACGGGCTGCCACCACCTGCAGAACCATCTTTGCCCTGTGTTCCCGAACCTGAACTACCTGCAGTCCACATACGACTCATCATCCTGTTAGTTGTCTTCTGCGACTTGACGATCCAGTTAAGGCGTCCCGAGACATCCTCTGGGATAGTGATATGCTCAAATATAATACCCTAAGAGTACTAAAGTAGTAGCCGCAGTATAGTAGGGGTCGAACCACAACGACTCAAGAAATCACTCAATAGAATATAGAATTAGAATTAAGCTAAGCAAAATAAATGTAATTGAAAACAACAAAACAAGTAAAGCGAGTTGTAAGATCAATGGAGGAAAGCGCTAAGCCTAGAGAAATTCTGCGGTAAATCAGAATTGCAGATCAAATAGAATGTCAGGAAGATATTAAGCACTGTACTTGAACTTGAAACACAAATGTAAAATCAACCAACCGTCGCTGCGAAGATTATCTATGTCTAAACCTAGAATTCCAAATTTCTTTACAAATCCTATGAATTCAAACAAGCATTAATGATCAGGTTCAATTGTTCACAAAATCCTAAACCAAATTTCTTTGCGAGTAAGTCTTTTGCTCATCTAACACTAGTTCAGGCAATCAATCACAGTTTCGTGCTAATCAAACAACCTAAGATCAGATTCTAGGTCATGAAGCTAGAATAAGCAGTAATCACAAGTCTAGATGAAGAACTCTATTGAATCTCTCCTATCAATTCAGATCAACCTAACAATTCATCAAACACCTTTGAATAACCCTAAACCTAACAAGGAATCTACTCAGACATGGTGAATGAAGCAAACATCATGAATAAAATAGATTGCATAAAATAAATCAAGAGTAAACAAGAGTTCAAAATTGTCTCCCACAAAACTTGGAACCAATCTCTCTCAAAGTATTCAGAATAATGATTAATATCCCCCGTCTCTCCTAAAAGTGGCTAAAAACCCTAAATATAATGCTAAAACACGTTCTGGGCTTAATTGTAAATAATAAAATCTTCTGGGCCAAGTTGCAGACTCTTCAGACTTGTAAAATCACGTGTTTTCCTTTCCTGCAGTCGGTGTCGATCGATACCGGGTTGGTGTCGGTCGATACCAGGACTCTGTGCTCGCCAGACTGGATTGTCTTCACGAAAACTGGCATAACTTTTGATCGCACCGTTAGAATGGCCTCAAACCACTTCTAAATGAAAGCTAATCCATTGATCTGTCTTGTATCCATATTTGAGCTCAATCCAACGGTGGGAAATTATTCAACGAATGCCAAAAAGCTCCAGAATGCAGACTCTTTAGACTTGTAAAATCACGTGTTATCCTTTCCTGCAGTCGGTGTCGATCGATACCGGGTTGGTGTCGGTCGATACCAGGACTCTGTGCTCGCCAGACTGGATTGTCTTCACGAAAACTGGCATAACTTTTGATCGCACCGTTAGAATGGCCTCAAACCACTTCTAAATGAAAGCTAATCCATTGATCTGTCTTGTATCCATATTTGAGCTCAATCCAACGGTGGGAAATTATTCAACGAATGCCAAAAAGCTCCAGAATGCAGACTCTTTAGACTTGTAAAATCACGTGTTATCCTTTCCTGCAGTCGGTGTCGATCGATACCGGGTTGGTGTCG
Organism: Crucihimalaya himalaica; assembly: GCA_004349715.1. Lineage (NCBI taxonomy): Eukaryota > Viridiplantae > Streptophyta > Magnoliopsida > Brassicales > Brassicaceae > Crucihimalaya > Crucihimalaya himalaica. Next base: position 700,588 of record SMJT01000045.1, read on the forward strand.
GTCGATACCAGGACTCTGTGCTCGCCAGACTGGACTGTCTTCACGAAAACTGGCATAACTTTTGATCGCACCGTTAGAATGGCCTCAAACCACTTCTAAATGAAAGCTAATCCAATGAAAGCTCAATCCAACGGTGGGAAATTATTCAACGAATGCCAAAAAGCTCCATAATGCTCCAATATCTCCAATTATGCTCCAAACGTGCCAAAACCTGAAAAGACTTAAAAAGACTACAAAAACACTAGAAGAAATCTGAAAACAAGATCTATATCATGACTAAAAACGGGTAAAAACCATGATATATCAACTCCCCCAGACTTAGCCTTTGCTTGCCCTCAAGCAAACAGAAAACCAAACTAGAGAAAAAGTTTGAAAACACGGAGACTCACCTGTTCTTGAAACATCGCAATGACCTTTTTCCCAAGCTTTCCAGATATCACCTAATCAGTTTCAGATCTAACCACCATGTACTTCTCCGTACACATTCGCAGCTTCCCAGACTACACACATTATTTCACAACATCATCCAACCAAACCTTCATCGCCAGTTTCATCGCTGTAATCAATGTTTAAGAACCTTCTAGATTCTTTCCCATACAATATCTTGACAAAAGAACCACCCAAATTACACACTTTTGGTATTGTTTTCCTCTCCTCCAGACTTATCTTTTTTTATGTTCTCTTTATTATTTTATTTTTTTTCGCTTCGCATATACAAATCAATGCGAGTATTGATGGTGTTTGCCACCGAATCCCCGGTTCTCCCCTCTCAATGTATCAAAGGCTTTAGACGAATAATGGGGTCCCGGGAAATGTTCCTACCCCTCGCTTCCAACCTTTGTGTGATCATTCCTTATCCAAGTAGAGTAATGGGATCACTGGAAATTTTCCTAGCCCTCTACTCGGCGGAAATCATCTCATCTTTTATGCATCTTATATACCAACATGTGTCAAGGGAGAGGTATACCATTATTTTCAAACACATGGGTTTCTTTGTCAGATATGAATGATGAATCAGGCTCTATAAACACTAACCATAATGATGAAGTGCAAAAATTTGGCTCAGGCTTTGGAAGGACTCTGCTGGAGACATGGGTATCTTCTAGTCAACTGGTTAGTCTTTGGATTTTTCATTAGTCAATCTAGAACTGATTCTGTAACACTTGTCACTCAAAAGCAAGGTTAGAACAGTTGATTCAAGAAAAAGATCATAATCTCCAACAGGTTTTGACTCAATAAAACAAATTTAACTCAAAAACGACTAACTCTAAGAAAAACAAACACAATGTCAGCGACTACCTCCTCCAGACTTAAACAACACTATCCCAGTGTTATCTAGTCTAGATTTGGCAAAAGAAACAAAGGAATAGACGGCGAATGAAACGCAAAGAAGTTACCGTTTGAGTGATGGTCAATATCGACCGATACAGCCTGGTATCGAGCGATACCAGGTGTTTGTCGACAGAGGCTCTTTCTCCGTGGATATGGTATCGATCGACAATGACTGGTGTCGATTGATACTGCTCGTCTGTACCTGTTTCTCGTGCAGACACAGGACACAAAATCAGAAATAAAATTGAAATTAAAACTTATATACAGACTTACCAGTGGGTTGCCTCTCACCAAGCGCTTGTTTAATGTCATTAGCTTGACCGTGTTGGGGCTCAGCTATCACTCAGGATCGGGTTGAGAACTAACCCCAAAGTAAGCTCCACAACCAGACATCTCTAGCTTCAGAGTTCTGCTCTACATACCTTCCACAACATCCTTTCCTTTCTCTTTCAGCTCTGAAGGGAGGATAACTCTATCCTTAGAGAATGGTTTCAAGGTTCCCTTGCACTTCACCTTATATTCAATCGTATCTCCATCAGACTTCTGAGGGGTTAGAGTCACATGGGTAGCACTCTCGATTCTCTTGTTCTTCACCTTCTTTGTTGCCTTAGCCTTTTCGATGTCTTTCTTGGTGATGAGAGGAGGACCATCTAAAAGATCTATGACAGTTGGCTCATCATAAGGTTCGTCCAATAGATCAATCACCAACGTCTCTCCCGTGACAACAATGATGCAAGAGACATGTGTGGGAGCTCCTCTAGTAGGAATGGCTTTGTAGTTGACCTCTTTGTCAATGTAAGAGAACGAGATTCGCCTACTGGCTGTGTCCATAATCGCACCAGCTGTAGCCATAAATGGTCTTCAAAGAATCAAAGGTGTACTAGATCTTGCACTCATATCCACAACCTAAAAATCAGTAGGAACCAGACAATCTCCTACTTTGACGAGCAAATCAGGGATTGTACCGTATGGGAGCGAGGTGGAAGAGTTCGCGAATGTAAGAGGCGTCTTCGGAGATCTAATAGCAGCTCCCAATCTCTCTGCAACTGCCCTTGACATGACATTGACGCTAGACCCTGAGTCAACGAGAGACTCTTTGAAATCAACTCCAGAGATAGAGCATGGAACTAAAAATTTTCCTGGGCCTTCCATTTTAGTCAACTGCTTCATTGGAGGTGGTGTACTTCTTGCCTTGATGAAGAGTGCCTTCATCTCTTTTTCAGTTTCTCTGCAACCTCGGAAGTAACCAAGCAGGGGGTGGTTTTCCATAGCTTCTTCAATTGAAATGTTATTAGGAGCATTCCTTACCATCTTATCAAAAACAAGCAACTTCTCTGCAGTGATGGGGTTTTTGAGATGTCTTGGTGGCAAAGGATATGGCAATTTAGGCTTGTAGACACATTCCTCAACAATCCTCGGTGTTTTTAAAAATTTTAGCTCAGTTTGCAGGGGGTGTCGATCGATACTGCGCATCTGTGTCGACACTGGGTTGGTGTCGGTCGATACTCGGTTGGTGTCGGTCGATACTCGGTTGGTGTCGGTCGATACTCGGTTGGTGTCGGTCGATACTCGGTTGGTGTCGGTCGATACTCGGTTGGTGTCGGTCGATACTCGGTTGGTGTCGGTTAACACTGACGTATCAGGTTCAAAATCACCTCCTGTGGTGATTGCATTGACGTAGTCATGCTGTGATTGAACCGTCTTTCCCTTGACAGCTGCTGATGTCTGAGCATATTGAGTTTCCAACATCTTCTGATGAATGCTAAGAGCTTTGATTTTCCCATTCAGATCTGTGTACATGGCATCCATCTTCCCATTAAAATCCACTGTCATCTTCTGCTGTCCCTCAAGAATATGTTCAAGCATGGATTCAACATTGCTTTCCTGAGTCTTAGGAGGCGGAGTCTGGTAAGATGAACTCCCGTAGGCGTTGCTCTGCATCGGTTTCTGGGCAAAGGAATTTGCTCCAAAATCAGACTTGAATCCTCTTCGCTAAGCGTTGTTGGTGAAGCCTCGGTTGTTGTTGAACTGATACTGCTGATTCTGAAAACATCCTCTGCTTCAACCTCATCTACAATCTCGACCTTATCAGCAAAGTGTACAACCTTCTGCTGCTTGCCCATCAAAAGATTATGCACCGAATCTAGTTTCGCATGCACCTCAACAATCTGCGAACCATCAATGTTCCTGTTCTGCTTCTTCCGCTCAAAGTCTGCATTCTTGGTGCTATTGCTAGACGACAAGTTCTCAATAAGCACATAAGCATCGTCAGGATACCTGGTGTTGAAATTCCCATTACTCGCGGCGTCTAAGGCTATCTGATACCTCCAGTTAATCCCTCTGAAGAAGATACCCAGCAATTAAACCTGTGTGAACCCGTGATGTGGGCATCATCATAAAATTTGTTCAGGAACGCGTTCTTAGTCTTCTCCCAAGTAGTCAACGAACCAGGAGGCAACTGCTTCAGCCAGTAAGCTGCATCCCCACCAAGAGAGTATGGGAAAAGCTTACAGAAGAGGAAATCATTAGACAATCCATTGTACTTGATGCTAGTGACCAAGTCCTCAAACCTCTCAATGTGATCCATAGGGTGCTCATGAGGAAGACCATGAAAAAGATGCCGACCCACAACAGTGAAGTATGCAGGTTTCAGCTCAAAGTCATTCCTCTGAAACGCAGGAACACGAATCGCTACTCGATTGGTATAGAACTGATCAGGCCTGTTGTACTCACCAATTGTCCTAGCACGATTAACCACATCGTTCCCCTCGTTCCCGCGCGCAGCTCGCGCATCAACAACAGCTTGAGGGACAATGACGTTTCCTTCTTCGTCAAGACGTTCCCCTCTCTCATTGTACAAACGACCCTCTATGTCTCTGTAAGCACCAGCCTCATCACAAACTAGAACCAATGGGTTGTTCATCTTTTCTGGCTCCTTTGCTTTCCTGAAACACAAGAGTCAAAAACACGTAAGTAACAAAAAAAAAAAAAATACGACGAGTATCGACCGATACCAGCTGGGTATCGATCGATACCGACGAACTTAGTCGAAACTCTAATCTAAAATCTAATGGCGAATTTAGAGTCCCCGAAAACGGCGCTAAAATTTGATATGCTCAAATATAATACCCTAAGAGTACTAAAGCAATAGCTGCAGTATAGTAGGGGTCGAACCACAAAGACTCAAGAAATCACTCAATAGAATATAGAAAGAATTAAGCTAAGCAAAATAAATGTAATTGAAAACAACAAAACGAGTAAAGCGAGTTGTAAGATCAATGGAGGAAAGCGCTAAGCCTAGGGAAATTCTGCGGTAAATCAGAATTGCAGATCAAATAGAATGTCAGGAAGATATTAAGCATTGTTCTTGAACTTGAAACACAAATGTAAAATCAACCAAACGTTGCTGCGAAAATTATCTATGTCTAAACCTAGAATTCCAAATTTCTTTGCAAATCCTATGAATTCAACAAGCATTAATGATCAGGTTCAATTGTTCACAAAATCCTAAACCAAATTTCTTTGCGAGTAGGTCTTTTGCTCATCTAACACTAGTTCAGGCAATCAATCACAGTTTTGTGCCAATCAAACAACCTAAGATCAGATTCTAGGTCATGAAGCTAGAATAAGCAGTAATCACAAGTCTAGATGAAGAACTCTATTGAATCTCTCCTATCAATTCAGATCAACCTAACAATTCATCAAACAACTTTGAATAACCCTAAACCTAACAAGGAATCTACTCAGACATGATCAATGAAACAGAAATCATAATTGAATAAAACTGCATAGAATAAATCAAGAGTAAACAAAGGTTCAGAATTGTCTCCCATAAAAACCTGGAACCAACTCTCTCAAAGTATTCAGAATAATGATAAAAAAACTCTCTCTCAAAGTGGCTAAAAACCCTAAATATAATGCTAAAACACGTTCTGGGCTTAATTGTAAATAATAGAATCTTCTGGGCCAAGTTACAGACTCTTCAAACTTGTAAAATCGCGTGTTTTCTTTTCCTGCAGTCGGTGTCGATCGATACTGGGTTGGTGTCGGTCGATACCAGGACTCTGTGCTCGTCAGATTGGACTGTCTTCTTGAAAACTAGCATAACGTTTGATCGCACCGTTAGAATGGCCTGAAACCACTTCCAAATGAAAGCTAATCCAGAGATCTGCCTTGTATCCAAATTTGAACTCAATCCAACGGTGGAAAATTATTCAAAGGATGCCAAAATGCTCCAGACGTGCTACACCTGAAAAGACTCAAAAAGACTACAAAAACACTAGAAGGACTCTGGAAACAAGACCTATATCATGGCTAAAAAGGGTAAAAACCATGATATATCGGATAGGCGAATGAAGTAGGTATGGCGGAGGCTCATCAGAATGCTGCGGCTCATCGGCGGAACTGTCATCATCACCCTCTCCAACAACATGCGGTGGAGGCACATCATGGTCAGTCTCTGGTACATGAACCTGTTGTGGTCTAGGAATACCCCGACGACGAGATGGTCCTCTACTACTCTCTACAGGATCAGGGGCAAGAAACTCATCACTCAGTTCTCTCGAGAGGGGAGAAAAGTGATGTCCGGTTTTGGTAGCTAGCAGTAACGAAGGAATCCTTCTCGATCCTGGAACTGATACACTTTGTTCTTCTTGAGGATGTGGTAATGCTCTAGATACTTCTTGTCGAGGAGGAAAGAGAATCGTCCCTCGTTTGCTTTAAGATCGTCACGATTCTTGTAGGTGAGGCGGCAAGTGGCAAGAAGCTCTCTAACATACTTTGGAAATGTGTGGTAGAAAAGACGCCACAACCGTCCAATCCCCATCACCTCGAACACAGAGATGGTATCGCCTAAAAGACCCAAAACGTCTACTGACAGCCAAAGCGTGTAGGTAAAAACTCAAATCTTTTTCATAACAGCGAGGTTCTTTGTGTCATTGTCGTCCAAACTCTCGTGCTAGGGGCAGCTTCAGTCACAACTGGTTCTTTGTCTTTACGCAGAGCTGTTATCTTCCCCATCACCTGAAAACACCGAAGAAACACAAGGCAAAGCACCTAATCATGTGAATCAACAACAATTTGGACCAATGTGTTGTTGAATTTAAACTTCAAAATAATACACCATGTCTTACAACTCAATGCACATTGCATAACCGATTTCAATGCTTATCAACATCCCAATGAGACAAAGCAAGCCTAATCCATCAATCAAACAAACAAAGGAGGCTTTCTAAGCCGTTTTAAAACAAATTCATGGCAAAATCAATGCCCAATTTCGGATTCGGTTGAATTTGAAAAATTTATCATGAATTCCAAAATCACAAGGTCCAAATATGCATAATCTAGCAATCACACATGCACAAAAGAGTTCTCCTAACTATTCTAAGTAATAGAATGACATCAATTCAATGTTGGAAATCTAAGAATTCAAGATAAATGCAAGTCACCTTCAATATCACATCCTTTTTCCAAAATTGTACTGAAAATCGATAATTTGAGTGACTTACCTTAACGAAACGAGGCAACTGATGTTAGAAACAGAAAGAACACAAAATATTTTGTGGGTTAGAGCAAAGAAACGTCAAAATTCGACTAGAAGCGAGATAGATATCAAGGAAAGAAGATGAAAAGTGTTGAGTGTTTGTGAGGTATCGGCGAGATAATTCAAGTGAAGAAGAAGAAGATTTCAAGGGTTTTTGAGAGAGATCGGTCTGATGTCGGTACGACTTAAGTGAAATCAATTGGTACTTACCTGGGGATCGATCGATCCGCGAGTGGATTGGTCGATCTAACACGTTTCAATTGGTCCGGCTCGACGGATCGATCACTCTCTTCAAAGTTGATCCGGCGAGATGGAACTATCGATCGAGAAGCGATCGATCGATCATGGACACCAAAAATTGTCCGACGAGATGGAACGATCGATCGAGAAGTGATCGATCGATCGAGGACACCAAAAGTTGGCCAGCGAGATGGATTGATCGTTCAGGGCAGGGGATCGATCGGTCTGTGAATGTTATGGTCTGGTCCATTGTCTGTATCACACGAACATACAGGTGGATCCTACTAAAGACGACCAGTCTGATAGCCAGATAGAACATTTAAAATCAAACAGTCAAAGAAAGAAAATCGAAATAAGAAATATATACAAGGTACCTAGTGGGTTGCCTCCCACCAAGCACTTGTTTTAGGTCGTTAGCTTGACTGTACTCGCATGGATCAAGAGGTAAGAGCAGAGGAACTTGCTTCAAAACTAGGTCTCCAATCATTCATTTTCAGCTTTATAACTCTACTCATAATTCCTTCCACAACTTTTGACATTTTTCTTAAAACTGAGAAGTGAAAATACTCCTAGCTCTGGAGAAAGTTTTCGAGGTTCCCTTACACTTGCCATTAGCGTCTACCCTTTCGATTGGAGAGTGAGAATCCCTATTCATGACTTCTTTGACCTCGCTCCATCCAATGCATTTCTTTACACGCTTATCACCAAACTCATCATTAGTGTCAATAGAAAATGCATGACCTTTAATAGTAGGGTTCTTCATCGTCTTACTCATGTCAAACTCCAAATCATGGTTTCCAATTTGTAGTTTGATATTATTGTTCCTCACATCGATTACAGCTCCATCAGTGTTTAAGAATTGTCTACCAAGGATGAGAGGATCATGTGGTTCCTTATCTAGCTTCAAGACAATGAAATCAGTTGGAATGTAGAAATTTTCAACTCTCACGTGTACGTATTCTGCCAAACCAATAGGGAAACACACAAAGCGATCAGCAAGTACTAATGAGATCCTCGTTGGTTTAAAATTGGTGATTCCCAAACGTTCTGACACAGAAAAAGGCATCATACTAACACTAACTCCCAGGTCACAAAGGCATCTCTAAAACTTGAATATCTCAATCTGACAAGGTAATAAAAACTCCCTGGGTCATTCATGATTAGCCATATTCGTCTCTGCTGCCACGTCTACCTTGTCAGTAAGTTTCATCGTGCTCTGTTGTTGTTTATCAGACTCCTCTAACTGAACATACTCTTTGCCATTTAAGATTATCATGTTCTTCAATGCTCTTCTTGGTAGACAAAATATCTTTCAAGTGGTTTCTGTATAGTGGAATTTTCAGGACCAGCTCTAAGAGAGTAAGTTTGATGTGCAGTTGTTTCATTATCTCATTAAAGCATGCATACTCCTTCTCCCAATGAATCCTCATATGACGATCTGGAAATGGAAGCTTAACAATATAGGGTGGTAACTCCACATAATGATGTTTATCATACTTAGAGTTTCATAAAAGCAATCATATCATAAAACCATTGAATCCCCTACTTAGAACCCTGAAACCCAATTTAGAGACTTACTCAGATATATCAAAAGAAAATACACAAATCAAAGGAGAAGACATAATAGAACTGTGATAGAATATGAAAATAGGGTTCATAAATCTTCTCCAAATTGTCAGAAAAGATGAATCTCAGATCCCAGGGAGTACATTCGTTGGAAAAGTCTCTACAGAAAATAAAAAGAATATTGTCTCTAAAAATTGGTCATAGGGGTTTTATACCCTTTTTTTGCAAAAAGAAATAAAAATATAGGATAAGCATAATCTGTTGTGCGTTCGGATCAGTCGATCCTACTCCAGATTGGTCGATCCTCCTCTGGATTGGTCAATCTCTTCCTCTAGTGCACATCTGGGGGATCTGATCGATCCATCCACATCAGGATCCTAGTATGGATTGATTGATCTTCCTTCCTCCGGGGGGTTTAATCGATCGTTCCTAGTATGGATCGATCGATCCTAGTATGTATCGATCGATATCTCTCTTTTCTTTTGTCTGTGGGCTTTGATCGATCGATCTTGGTGTAGATCGATCGGTCTCCTCTCGTTGCCTCGTTGCCTACGCTGTCCTGCAATCATCCCGAAAAGCATGTGAAAACTTTCTATTCTCACGTAACATCCTGTAATCTGTAAAAGACTCGACCAAAAAGACACTAAAAGACGCTAAAAAGACGTAACAAACTCAGTAACGACGCTAAAACAAAAGATGATAGATGATAAAAACACGATATATCGACTCTCCCCGACTTAGAGCTTTGCTTGTCCTCAAGTAAAGCAAAAGTTTTTATCGAAGGAAGAAGTTTGAAAACATGATAACTCACACATTTGTTTGGGGATCATGCTTTAAATCAATTGCCTGCAAACCACCTATACAAGGTTAATATCAAACCGTATAATGGGGCTTTTGCTGGGAAACTCTTGGTACAAACTGTTTAGGCTGACACTGCTGACCTTGTGTTCCTCTAAAAGCAGGATACACCTGATCCCGAGGATTCTCAACATTATTGCTCTTGTAGGAAAGGTTAGGATTAGTCTTGTCAATTTGAGCCACAAACCGCGGGCCCCGCCCCATTAGACCCGCCGCGGGGTGGATGCAGGTCAGAAAACTTGAGAAGGTCGCAGGTGCGGGTCAGATTTATTTAAAAAAATTCCTAACGGGGCGGGTGCGGGTCGTCGTATTTTAATCTGCGGATTTATGGATACCTGCCATTTTTTTTCAGAAATTTATATTAATTTTTATAATATTTTATAAAATTTTAGTAGTTAAATTCTAAAATAAAATAAAATTTAATAAATTTATCAAGACTTTTTTAATTTTTTAACTTTTTTTATGAATTATTGTTTTTAATATTAAAATTTTATTAAAAACTGTTATATATATTAATTATATATACAAATTTTATATTTTTATTATTATTTAAATATTTGCGGCTTATCTGCGGGTTCTCGCAAATTTAAGTGGGGCGGTGATATATCATGGTTTTTACCCATTAAAGACCATGATATAAGTTCTTTTATCGAGTCTTTCTATTGTTTCCGTAGTCTTTTAGAGTCTTTTCAGGTTTTAGCATGTTTAGAGCTTAATTGGAGTTTTTAGAGCATTCTGGAGCTTTGTGGCATTTGTTGAAGACGTTACCACCGATGGATTGAGCTCAAATTTGGACACGAGATAGATCAATGGATTAGCTTTCATTTGGAAGTAGTTTGAAGCCATTCCAACGGTGCGATCAAAGGTTATGCCAGTTTTCAATCGCTTGGTGATTGGAGTGAGGACAGTCTTTTCAATCCTAGGTTCGTGGAGGAGTTTCCAATAAAGGCCAACCTACTAGAGACTGATGCCTTTACATTAGAGGCAAGGATTTCAGAGCTTCACTGCAGAACAAGCAGTGAGATTCAAGTTTTGGACCCTACGCCGGTCAGCGTAGCACTATGTCCACCAGCTGAATCCAAGCCATGACATCCACCCCTCCCACGCCAGACACCTCGGAGGAAGAAAAGGTACGTATCTTCTGTCTCAAACTCAAAACCACAGGATGTTATCAATCATATACCTCCATCTCCTTCACGCTTAAGCAAGCCGCGAGACTCTCGTCGAGCGCTTGTGGCTTCTTTTGACAACTGTGCAGGAAAACGAAGTGTCCCACCCAATCTTCCAACCCGCCCTGCTGCTATTCCTCATTTCCTTGGTAGACCACACACAGTTCATGCTTACACACCGCCTTGGATGAGACGTTTGTCACAGAGACACTCACCATCTCTCGGGAAACCACCCGACACTTGACCCCGCGACACCGTCAAGCTAATGACATTTAAACAAGCGCTTAGTGGGAGGCAACCCACTGGTAAGTCTCTATTTTAGTTTTATTTTCATTTTTGTTTTTGTGTCTTCACGTGGAGCAGGTTCAGATGACCAGCATCGATCGATACCCCATTGGTATCGATCGACACCAGGAGGAAAAGAGAATTCATCGACTCATGATCCGAGTATCGATCGACACCAGCAATGGTATCGGTCGATACCCTGCGCACAGGTATCTTCTCGTTTTTTTTTCACTATTCCTCTCGGTTCTTCTGATTTCTTTTACTGACTCTAGCTTAGATAACATTGGGGACATTGTTGTTTAAATCTGGGGAGGTAGTTGCTGACAACGTGTTCGTTTTCTAGAGTCAGTCGTTTTTGTGTCAAAATTTGTTTTATTGAGTAAAAATTGTCCTGGAGATTATGATCTTGTTTTTGAACTTACTGTGCTGACTTTACTTCTGAGTGTTCATTGTTACAGAACCAGTTTTTCAGATCGACTAATGAAAAATCCAAAGGCTGACCAGTTGACTAGAAAACACCCATGTTTCCAGTGGATTTCATCAAAACCCGAGCCTAATTTTTGCACTTCATCGATGTGGTTAATTTCTCTAGAGCTTGATTCCTCACTCATATCTGACAAAAGAAACCCATGTGTTTAAAGTGATGGTATTTCTCTCCCCTGTTATAAGTTTACAAAAGAGCATAAAAGATGAGATGATTTTCTTCTGAGTAGAGGGCTAGGAAATTTTTCAGCGATCCCATTATTCTACTTGTGAAGGAATGATCACACAAAGGTTGGAAGCGAGGTTAGGAAAATTTCCCGTGATACCACTATTCGCCTACACCTTTGATACACATAGAGGAAAGAACCGGGGATTCGGTGGCAAACACCATCAATACTCGCGTCTCAGACCTTAATGTGTATATGCAGAGCTAAAAAGAAAAAAAAGAGAAAGAACATGATCAAAAATAAGTCTGGGGGAGAGAAGAAATACCAAAAAGAGTGAAAATTTTGGGTATTTCTTTTGTCATGATATTGTTTGGGAAAGAATCTGGAAGTTCTTGACATTGATTATAGCGATGAAACTGGCAATGATGGTTTTTATGGATGAAGCTGTGATACTATGTGTGGGTTCTGGAAAGCTGCAAAGGTCTACGGAGAAGTACATGGTGGTTAATCTGGGACTGGTAAAGTAATGAGAAGATATTAGGAAGAAGGATCATTGCAGTGTTTCAAGAACAAGTGAGTCTCCGCATTTTCAAAACTTCTTTCCCTGGTTTGGTTTTCTGTTTGCTTGAGGGCAAGCAAAGGTTGTCTGGGGGAATTGAATATATCATGGTTTTTACCCATTAAAGACCATGATATAAGTCCTTTTATCGAGTCTTTCTATTGTTTCCGTAGTCTTTTAGAGTCTTTTCAGGTTTTAGCATGTTTGGAGCTTAATTGGAGTTTTTAGAGCATTCTGGAGCTTCGTGGCATTCGTTGAAGACGTTACCACCGATGGATTGAGCTCAAATTTGGACACGAGATAGATCAATGGATTAGCTTTCATTTGGAAGTGGTTTGAAGCCATTCCAACGGTGCGATCAAAGGTTATGCCAGTTTTCGTGAAGACAGTCCAGTCTGGCAAAACACCAGAAATGTCCTGGTATCGACCGATACCAGCTGGTATCGATCGATACCGACTGCAGGAAGGAAAACACGCGTTTTTACAAGTTTTAAGAGTCTGCAACTTGGCCCAGAAGACTTTATTATTTACAAGAAAGCCCAGAACGTGTTTTAGACTTATAAATAGGGTTTTTCAGCCACCTGTTTAGGGTATGCTTGATTTTACTTTATTCTTATTTTGGTTCTTTAGGGAGACAAGTCTGAAACTCTGTTCGGGGAGTGAAGATTTCGAACCCTTTTGTTATTTCTACTTTGATGATCTATTCAATCATGTTTATTGCTTTCACCATGTCTGAGTAGAATCCCTTGTTAGGATTAGGGTTGCTAAAGGGTATCTGATGAATTGTTTAGATCTGACTTGATTGTTAGGGAAATAACCTTTAGAGCTTTTCACCTAAACTTGAGTTTAATGCTGATTTTAGCCTCGCGAACTAGAATCTAGATCTGATTTTAGGTTGTTGATTGGACGGAAGTGTGATCGATTTGCCTGATCTAGTGTTTTGGTGAGCAAAAGCCCTATTCGCAAAGGAATTTGGTTTAGGGATTTTGTGAAAATTGAACTTGAACTTTAATGCTTGTTTAAATTCATAGAATTTGCAAAGGAATTTGGAATTCTAGGTTTAGGCATAGATAGTTTTCGCAACGACAGTTGGATTACTTTACATCTGTGTTTCAAGTTTGAAAGCGGAGCTTAATTTATTCCTGACAATTAATTTGATTTGATAATTCTAATTTGCCTAATAGTTTCACTAAGCCTAGAGTTTTCCTCCATTGATTTATATCCTCGATTTAATTGATTTGTTATTCTTGATTTCATCTATTTTGCTTAGCTTAGTTCATATCTCTGAATCTATTGAGTGTCATCTTGAGTCTTTGTGGTTCGACACCTAAAATACTGTAGCGACTGCTTAGATACTTTTAGGGTATTAGTTTTGAGCACATCAGGCGGTTGCGGGTCAAATATTTTTATTTGTAAATTTTGCAGGGCGGGTGCGAGCGGATCAAAAATTTATGTAACCCGCTGTGGGGCGGGTTGCGAGTTGCGGGTTGCAGGTTCCGGGTTTTGACCCACTGACAGGCCTAGTTAGCATGATTCCTGTAATTCGAGTTGAATCCATTGTTCTAAAATATTCCGTTTCCATTCACATAGTTTAGCTCTTTCAGTAGATCTTCAAACCAATCTTCAACTACCTCGTCGTACTCCTGACCGTCTCTTGAGTTTTCAACAAGATGCACCCTTTGCTGGTCTCGCCTCAGAAGCTGGTCAACCTTAGCTGTCAATTCTGCAATCTGTTTTGACTCTAAAACTCTGCTGCTCGTAAGCGATCTATCGTAATCAACGGAGTGATTGTTGTTGCTTGCTGCAAGATTTTCATTCAAAGTTTGAGCTTCTGCCTCAGTCTTAGTCATGAAGTCCCCGTTACTAGCTGTATCTAAAGCCATTTTGTACCTCTCATCAACCCCTCTATAGAAAGTGTTGATGATGCTGCAAATGTGAATCCATGATGAGGGCATTTTCTGTAGTAATCTTTGAACCGTTCCTAAGCCTCATGTAACGACTCTGTGCCTCCTTGCTTGAAATTGGAAATCTTTTTCCTAAGAAGAGTTGTTCTCGCCTGAGTGAAGTAATGCGACAGAAATGCAGCCTTATAGTCTTGCCAAGATCGAATAGAGCCAAGTTCCAACGATTTTAACCAGCGGTGAGTTTTATCACATAGAGAAAATGAGAACAACCTGCACTTGACATCATCATCAGGGATTCCATTCATCCTAGTCGTGCCAAACACCTCCTCAAAGTTATCCATATGATAAAAAAGGTTCTCAGAAGGGAGACCATGAAACTGATTCTGCTTCACAAGAGCTAGCAATCCTGGCTTGATCTCAAAGTCATTCTTGTTGATTGGGGGGTGTTGGATCCTAGAAAGGTACATCCTAGCGTTGGGAGCTCATGATCCCTTAAAGTACGTCTAGCAGGCGCAGGCCTCTAATTCTCACTGTTTCTTCTAAGAGCTAAACCTGCTTCGTTTGTAGGAGGGAGAGGAGGTGCCTCCAGTTCTCTCTGGTCATCATTGTCGTGTTGATCACCAGCCCTGAGCAAGTTTTTTTCATTCGCATTGAGAGCATCCATTTCTACTTTCTTCTTAGCAGGTGCTTCTCTCTTTCTTTCTCTTTCAAACTTTCCCAAATCCTCTTGATATTCAATTTGATGTGTTGAGCCTTTGCTGCGGGTCATACACCTGAAAACAACAAAGAAAAAGACGAGAAAGGAAATAAGTAACTAAAAATAAAAATGCCTTAGTATAAGAACTAATCCTTAATCTATAGATAACGCAATTAGTCCCCGGAAACGGCGCCAACTTGACTGCTCGAGTAATTAACCCGAAATACTTTAACCTTAAGGGCACGGTGAAGTGCGAGTAGTATGTTTGGGGTCGATCCACAAGGACCAATGGTACTTTATAGATTTTTGAGATTCGTAGATAGCTAAAGCGTAGAAAGGTTGTTTTGGTTTTCAAAGTTGTAAATAAAAATGCAGAGAATAAACGATGTAAACTATAAGATTAAAGACATTGGATCATAGGGTATTTCAGATAAATAATTATCAATAAGATGAATGAATCAAGAAACTAAATAGATAAAACCGTTCTCAAACATGAACACTTAAACATTAATCTCTAAATTTGACTACTCAATTTTACAAATTGTCGTTTGAGATCTCCTAGTCAAATTTGCATTATCAATCAAGTTCACTATGTTAACAATACTTCCTAACATCAACAGTCGTTGGCTAAGAGCATATTGCTTAATTCACATCAATTCAGGCAACCTATCAAACACTTTCATGCATAGATAAACTTAGGATCTAAAACAAGGTGATCAATTTTATTCTACCATTAAGATCATGCAAATTAAAGAACCTAAAGAGTTAGAGTTTCATAAAAGCAATCAAATCATCAAACCATTGAATCCCCTACTTAGAACCCTAAAACCCAATTAAAAGACTTACTCAGACATATCAAAAGAAAATACACAAATCAGATGAGAAGACATACTAGAATTGGGATAAAATATGAAAATAGGGTTCAGAATCTTCTCCAAATTGTCAGAAAAGATGAATCTAAGATCCTAGTGAGTAGCTTCCTTGCGAAAGTCTCTCCAGAAAATAAAAAAAAATTATCTCTAAAAGA
Source organism: Crucihimalaya himalaica (assembly GCA_004349715.1). Taxonomy (NCBI): domain Eukaryota; kingdom Viridiplantae; phylum Streptophyta; class Magnoliopsida; order Brassicales; family Brassicaceae; genus Crucihimalaya; species Crucihimalaya himalaica. The sequence goes on from SMJT01000045.1 coordinate 716,417, forward strand.
TAAGCTTAGGATTTTTATACCCTTTTTTGCAAAAATAAAATAAAATATAGGATAAGTATAATCTATTGTGCGATCGGATAGATCGATCCTCCTTCGGATCGGTCGATCTCTTGCTCTAGTGCACATCCAGGGTATCCGATCAATCGATCCTGATGTGGATCGATCGGTCTCTTCGTCTTCCTTCATCCGAAGGTTTTAGGGTGAAGGAGACTAAGAGTTCATGAAGTCCAAGAGTTTATGAAAATGTATGTAAAACACTGAAAACAACTTTAAAATACTAAGTATGCATGACATGTCCATCTATTCTCCCGGAATTACACTTTTGCTTTTCTCAAGCAAAGTATGCAAAGCTAAGCCAAGTGAAGAGGTTACAAAAGATAAGAACTCATATCCAAAATAATTTTCGACTCTCAACAAAATGCCCTTAAAAAATCATACACTATTGCAAGAATTAATCTATACTCTAGTAAAAAGAGAAATATTCACTAATATTGGCATGAGGAAATGTTGCCTCATTGATATAAGATTTTAGATCCAAAGGGGAAAATAACTAAATGATAAAAGACTTAATGGAAAATTAGTTTAAAGTGGCTAACATGCTTTTCAAACCAGATTGGTTTTAATAAAGAAATAGAAAAACTCGGCACGCGGTCAGTCTAACATACGCACAGGACGATCGGTCGTGATTTGGAAGATTGCTGAATGCGGAAGAAAAGTTGGTTACGCTTGGTGGCATCAAGGTCAGCCAACGATTTGAGCTTAGACGGGTTCTTGTCGTGAGGGGCCCGACCTCAACCCTCCTTGGGTCATTTTATGACCTTTGTTTTCGGTTCGTTCATGCTTCTTACTCCATGAGAGAGCCTTCTAATTTGGTTAAATTCTCGACTTCTGGAACTCCATCCTTCACGTTCCTCTAAACTATATGATTCCTACTTGTAGAATAGATTAATAATAACAAGAACAATTCTTTAACCTTTTTGTTCACAACACTCTATCAAAACGATGTTCTAACCAACACATCATTAACACAAAATCCTAGCGGCTAATACACATCTTTGTCGTGATCGAGGTAAGTGACCTCACATCTAATAATTGATCAACTCATGATTTAGTACATGTATTATGCCTGTCTGTTGCTTGAGAACTTGATTAATTTATTACGTCATTGATGAAATCTCACGACGATCGAGTTGTCGATCTAGTCATAATCTTGCTTAATTTATTATTAAAATCTAATATCATATTCAACTAGATTGTTTAATACATTTTATATTCATAATTCTTTTATCCTATCGAACACTGGTGGACCCACATGTAACTTAGGGGTCAATTGACACCCTTAAAATTAAGAAATGTTTAGTAATTATAGCATTAATCCTTAATTGACCCCTTAACAAGTTTTTTCCTGCACCGTTTCCTTATTATATTTGTTTTTTTTTTCCAAAGAAATGTTTTGTCCCTTTTATATTCTTTACTGATAACTATAGTTTCTATTTTTTCTATACAATATTAATATGGTAATCTTTCATTAAATAACATATTAGATCGTTAGAAGAAAATTAGTTTTGTTTTTGTTATTAGTTAAAAACGTTGGTTTTATAATTTTTTGATATATTTTATTATATTTAAGACTTCTTTCAAATGTTTTTTGACTAGTAAAGAAAAAATAAACTGATAAAATATTATGAGAAAATATGAAGTTATAAATTAATGTATTCAAACTCCTCTTCCAGGGGATTTTGAGGAGTGTGTAGTCTCCTAATAATATTATGAGACTACACACTCCTCTTCCAAGGGGATCGCGTTTAAAATAATCTATTTGGAGACTGAAGACGACGCCCAAACTGAAACATTTTCTTTGGAAAATACTCACCCAATTCTTCTTTTATGTGAGAATCTAAAGCGTAGACGTATCATACAACATAACCTTTGTCGAAGATGTTGTCAAGCTGAAGAGAGTGCGGATCATTTGTTTTTCGAGTGTTGATATGCAAAAGCTACCTGGAGAGCGACTGGTTAACCTTTCACTAACACTTGGCAAACTGATACTTATAATGAGAAGATGTCACGCATCTTCAAATGCCATTTCGATTCACAGCTTCATCAGATACGACAACTTCCTCTCTGGACACTATGGTGGTTATGGAAAAGTAAAAATCTCCATACAACGTTCCAACGAATGCATCAATCATGGCTGGAAACATATAATCAAGCCAAAAAAGATTCTCAAGAATGCATGAATGCATAGGAACAAGTGTTGGGACTGGAATCTTTAAGAGAACCTACCGCCCCTGTTTCACATTCAAATTGGGAAATACCAGTGTAGAAATGGATGAAATGTAACTATGATGGTGCTTTTACAAATGCTGAGATACTCCCTCAAGCCGGTTGGATTTGTAGAGATAACAGAGGGAGCTTCAAACGAACTTGTCAAACTAAAAGAAATAAAGTCCAAAATGCTTTAGAAAGTGAATGTCAAAGCCTAGTTCAAGAGATGCAGCCCTGTTGGCTCAAAGGGTACAAGCAAATTGTTTTTCAAGGGGATTTTCAGGAAATCAATAATCTGGTGAATAATAAAGCTCTTAGTTTTACAATGTACAATTCGTTGAAGGAAGTCAAACATTGGCGACGAAAGTTTGAAGGAATAAATTTCTGTTGGGTTAGACGCAGTCAAAATGAAGTAGCAAACCATTTAGCTGAAAGACCAATGCCAACAAATTCTAGATTTACATTTCATAATCTTGTGCCTTCTGATTTATCTAATATTTTACATAAATACTCATCTATTGCAATTCTTGATTAATTATTAATAGAATAGTTGTTACAAAAAAAATTTTTTACATGATTCGATGGGTTAGGTCCACTTACTTTTTCTTTTTGTTTTTAAAATATGTTCTTTTTCTCATATTTTTTAATATTTAAGTTTTAATATTTAATTTAAATAAATTTTGGGCCAGGTAAAATATAATTCTGGGTACGCCACTAATATCAAAGCGGCACAAGACGTCATGATTAATGTTTAAATTAGTTTAATTATCAATGAGATCTTTTAATTGCGCTATCGGATGAGAGTCGATATAATATTTTATTGTTTCATTAGACTATTTCCAATGGTTGGCTCTATATTTTATTCTAAATATAGAGATATGTAAAAATAGACTAGAAGTTTACTCCAATGGTGCTCTATTTTTTACCCTAAAATAAATATTTTAAATATAAAATTTACTTTTTCATTTTATTATTATTTTCTAAGATAACCTTTTATTTTTAAAATTTTAAAATTCTCACTTATTTTATTTTGAAACAAATACGCAATAAAATTACAATATTATTAAAGTTAAACTCTAAAATAAAATAAATTTTCATCTCATAAATAAAGAACCGAATGACTAATACATTTTTATTTACGCAGCATCATTAGTTTACTTCTCTCACGAATAATCAATTAACGCGTTTCGAAGTGAAAAATAAGCGTCGTTGTCTTTAATTTGTTTATAGTGTATTTTATTTACCACATGTTGATGTTAGAACTTTCAAAAATACTACATGTTGATGGGTCTTTCCAAAACTACCATAATCGATGACATTTTTGTGACTATTTTGTCCTTCTGGGTTGGTAAAGGTAAAAAGCAAAATTGTGTCAGTGGTGACCCAAGATTGACAAGACTGATCTTGGAAAGGAGATCTCAAAATAAAAGGCATCTCTATCTTTTTATTTTCTTTTCTTTTCAAAAACCAAAACTTTGCATATCTCTCTCTCTTCTTGCTCTCTCCATTTGGTGATAGAAGTCATGTACCAATCATCTTCCTCCACGTCGCCATCATCGAAGAGGAACATCATCATCTCAGAAAATTGCCATATTTAAAAGTATATGAGGTTAAACAAACAAGACCGGCAACTGGTTAAGCTGATAGGACCACAGGTGAGATTGACTCAAGAGTCTGTGGCTAAAAGACTAGCAGCGTCGACCACCAGATTTGCTGGTTTGCAATATTCATGTAATCTTTGTAAGGGCCTTCCTGGCCCCATATACGATTTATTCAAGAGAATGCCTTTTTGGCTGTAAATGCTTTCTTTCCCCTAGCAGTGATGAACTAACTACCCAAACATTTCAATCATCAATCTTGAATCCCGGATATCAAAGTTACATCTGCACATGTGGACAATTTAACAAATAAAGCGCATTTGGTGGACAATAAAGTGAGAACAGAGAACATTTGGTGGACAAGTTCTCCAGATAAACATTTAGTGTACAATTTTAAAGAATAAAGCACATTTTTAGATAAGCATTTGTTTATAAAATAAAAGAGAAGAAAAAATGAATTTGAGAGTAAAATAATATTTTTGGATTGAAGAAGTGGTATATTAGAAAAGGTGACGATGAAGTGTAGTATTGGAAAGAGAAGAAGAATAAATTGGTAGTTTGGGTAATTTTCTCTTGTTTATATCGAGCAAGAATTTTTTTTTTTTTAAATCGAGTATTTTCATTATCTGCTATTTCAACCTCCAGAGGTGGAGTTTCTTTTCCAACTTCAATTGGCGAATCGAGATCACACTCATCATCGATTATCATATTATGTAAAATTATACATGTAGTCATTATGTTATGTATCACATCTTTCCAAAAACTAGCCGGTCCTTTGACAATTGCAAAATGGGATAGAAGAACTCCGAAGGCACTCTCTACATCTTTCCAACATGCTTCTTGTTGTGTAGCAAAATAACTTTTTATGTCCTCTTGGCTCGTGAATAGTTTGCACTACGGTAGACCATTTCAGTTATATACCATTAACCAAATAATAACCCATATTAAATTCTTTTCTTTAAATGATATAATGAGCGGGAGGAGAAATATCTTGAGCAAGATTTGAGAAAAGGTGGGAAGACTCCAATACATTGATGTCATTATAGGTGCCTGACATTCCAAAATATGCATGCCATATCCAAAGATCGTAATTTGTCACAACTTCAAGAATTATAGTTGGTGATCCACTGCGACCCGCATATACTCCAAGTCTACCAGTTGTATCCCTTCTTTGTGTGAAAATTGAGAGATTATTTTGTAAAAAAAAAAATTCTACTCTAAAAATGGAGGAATGAATAAGTTGGAGTAACACTATTCATTCCTCTGTTTTTACAGGTACATATAGAGTACCATTGAAGATGGTTTTACTCCAAATATAGAGTTTGAAATAAGATTTAGAATACCATTGAAGATGCTCTTAATATAAATCATCTAATTCTATTTTTGTTTATGCTTTGTTGCTTCATAATCGACGCTTACCAATTATTTTATTATTTAATTGTCACATAGCAAAACAATATGCTTTATTATTAGAATCGTTGAATCAAATGTTTGGTTTATCTCTCCATTTTGGTAAATTATTAGATTCCTTGACTTGTTTAATTAGTGATTCTTTCTATTTTATTGTGATATGTTAGTATATCGTTCAATAATTGCTTAATAATTGCTTAATGCTTCGTTAGTTCATAATCAGTTTGTATAATTGTTTACATAGATCGTCACATGCTTTATATTATATATTTATCTGAGCCTAAATCATTAGTTTTGAATAAAACAATTACACTACATTAAGTTTCGATTTTTTATTGTTTTATTATTTGTTTGATTCACAAATAGATACATGTTTAAGAATCTAGAACGTTTTGATTTGGGAGTAGTCAAACGAATATATATATCACGAGAGTTGTTTTACCCAAATTTTATACAATCGTTTAATCCAAGTTTTGCATAGACATATGTTAATGATAAAGTTTTACCCAATATTAATACCGTAAGTGTACATCAACAAACACAATAGTAAAGATGGGGTCAAATTCACAAAAGCAAGACAAATGCACTTTAAACTATGATAAGTTAAATGAAGCTAAGATGCACTGATAATTTGTAGGTTTTTCTAGCAAATTCAATCAAATTAATTAAACTAAATCAATAACATAAAACATTGGGCATAGGGAAATTTTCAAGGATTCTAAACAGGCAAATATCTAATATAAAGAGATAGCATTGAGAACCGTTGTCGAACTCAAACATAACAATGAGTTATCATACTTTCGCATGAAATATGCTACCTAAGCAATGTAATTTCTAGCAACTAACCTTTCGTATGTCTAAAGAAATTCAAGCAAGCATTCTGAAAAATCTTTGATATGTTCACAACTACTAGATATATTGATTCAGTAGCACTTTTGATGTCTCAAAAACACAACCAAGAGCATAAAGAAAAACCTAGGTGAAGAACTAGACCATTTCCAATTCTAATTAATGCAAATTCATTCAACATCTTTTGTATGTGTGACATATACTCATAAGAGATATTTGGAGAGAGAGAAGCATTACAAAAATATCATTTGAAAAATGTGGATCTTGTTTATCAAAGTTTTTAGGTGGAGAAAGCATTGATCCGAGAATAAATGAAAATAACAATCTTTTCGACCGAGAATTAAGAAAATAATCTTTATCTGCCGATCTCGAGTATAAAAAAGGGGCTTGAAGATCTTCACAAGGATCCGAAAATTTGACTCCAAGAGTCTTATGCTAGATTTATTGCTCAAAACCCTAGATTTCTTCTTAAGCAAGAGAAATAACTCTTTGTAATAGTCTAACTTTGTTCAAGTAAATCAATAAACAGAAATTATTTACAGTTCTCCTTTTTACTTCAAATAAATTGTGCTGGTTTTGCACACACAAATGTCTTTTTGGTATTTCGGTCTCTGATTTTTTGTACAACGGGCGATCTTTCTTTACAATCGTGGAGCTGCCTTCTCGAATTAAATGTGATTTCTTTAACCAGTCATCTCTAAAAAAATTTCATCTTCACGCTCCAAGCTATTTAACACTACCTTTACCGTTTCTCTACGATTTCCTCCATTTTTTTTATTTCTACCTGTTAAGTATATATGTCTTGATTATCGCCTTGTTCAAATATTATTTCACTTCCTTCCTGTGTCTTCTTGTATCTTCTAAAAAACCTTTTCACCTTCTCATTTCATGTATAAATACTCTTGTAATCATTCTGTTTAAATATATGAGAAAAATACTTTTCCATATATATGGTATTAGAGCTTTCGATGAAGAAGATAATTTATTACCTTTTTCTACTTTATTCAGATACTTCCTTCTACGTGATCCAATTTTTGCTATGCATTGGGAGAAACTAACCTCAACGGTGATAGACTTATTTATGAACTCGTAGAATCCATTCTCATTCTCATTCATTGTTTTCCCTGTTTTAATTTTGAAATCAACGATTCCTTACATTAAAAGCAACTCGTCTTTTTTCACTCCATAGTCAACTTCTTCTCATTTTTTTTTTTAGGATTCATGTATTCAGATGAAGTCCCTCCACTCGCATGCTTATGTGGCTTGTTCGAAACAGAGATCTCCTTCTCGGTTTCAGAAAGAGTTTGTTGCTTCTGGATTTTGAGATCGTCTTCCTTTTAGGAAGCGTCATCCTCCTCATCCATTGTATTCAGATGAAGTCCCTTCACTCGCCCGTTTATATTCCTTGCTGGAAACATAGATCTCGTACTCGGCTTCGGAGGAGTTTGTGTCTTCTAGATCTTGGGCTCATCTAGGAAGCCTCATCCTCCTTGGAGCTCTGTTCTAAATATTCTTCTTCATCAGAAGAAACCTTCGTCTTTGTGGTGGTTGTAACCACAACTGAAGCGGAATGAGGGGATGGCGGTTCTTTTTCCTACGATGAATACCCATAAGAGATTAAAGATTCACTTGGTTTGAGATTTTTAGTCACCATTGGAAATGTGATTCTAAAACACGTTTCTGATTCAAAGTTATCATATTGTATATGAGCAAAAAAAGATCTACAGCCCAAAAACTTTTTGTTAGCCGTTGCTGCCTTCTTCTTCAAGATCGCCGCCGCAGCTCGTCTTCATAGATCATCGTTTGTCGTCAATCAGTCAAATAATATCGCAAGTGTATGATAACACCGCTATAGTATTTAAGTTTCGAATCCACAAGGACCAAAACGATTACACTATAAATTATGATAACTAAAACTTAGCTAGGAAAATTTAATATGATTTTTGTTTTTCTAACAACCTAATAAAATAAATATGAACAATGTTGATAAATTGGATAAAGAGAATCCTCAATGATTTTTAAACAAGCAACATACATGCATATGACAAAGCATTACAAACCATTCTCGAACTCAATCATATAGATTAACTACCCTAATTCCTTAGTGATAACTAATAAGCTAACAATCCCAAGAAAAGCTTCTGTTTGTTATTAAGATTATAGCAAACATTAAGTATAGGATAATAGGTTCACAAAGCTCCCTAGTGACTTCCGTTTTTTAGGAATACTTTGCTCACCTAGGCAAAAATCCACGTTCCATTGCAACTTCTGTTGTCGAGAAACACCTAAAGGTATATTAAGACTCCCGTCTAGGATAAGCATTAATAACAAGTTAGGTGAAGAATTAAAATATCATTCTCAATATAACATGTATAGATTCCCATCTAAAACATCCTATTTGAAACTGTGGAAGATTAGGCTTAATTCTAGAGTCTGTTTACGTGGGAAGAAGCTGAGTCAAAGTCAAAGAGTAAAGCTAATGACTTGTTCTCAGGAAGAGACTTTCATCTCTAAGGAAATATCAGAAGTCTCAGCCTAAGACAGAAGGTTTCAAAGGGGGAAAGATGAAACTTCTCGATTTCTAAGACGTCTCTCTTCATCGACACACAAAAGACAGAAAGTACACAAGCTTTAGAGGGGCACACTGAGATGTCGTCTCTGTTGATGGCAAAGCACGCAGGCCTGCAATTTCGCCGCCGTCATCTGAGCATGTTGGAGTTTGAGGTCAAATCAAAATCTAGGGTTTAAATTAGAGATAAGTCAACTCTGCCCTATTTTTTCAAAGCTCCTCCAATCTCTCTATAAATTGAGATATGTATATGTGTCTGCGTGTAGTGTGTGTGTGAGAAAAACAAGTTAGAAAGAGAGAATTGTAAACAGAGATTAAGAGCTCGGTTTGAGCTAAAGTTTCTTAGTGGATTTTCCGAAGACTTCTCCGGCGAGACGTAGGATCCTATTTCAAAGAATCTGAACTCGTTAATTCTCTGTGTCCTTAACATTTCAGTTCTTATCTTTAATCTTCTTTAGCATTCACACGAGAGTTTACAAAACTGAGAGGAAGAGAGATCTTTTAACACTTAAAGCTTACAACTTTTCAGGTTCTAAGATCCTTAATCTCAACAGATTGGTATCAGAGCTCCAGGATTGGAGTGCTCTGTCTCAACATCAGAAGCCATGTCGTCTTCAAGAGTTGAAATGGAGAAGTTTGATGGAAAGGGTGACTACATGTTATGGAAGGAGAAACTGTTAGCCCATATGGAGAAGCTAGGTCTGCTAGAAAGACTTGAAGAAGTACCTGCTCCTGAAGTTGAAGACTCATCGGCTAAAACAGGAGAAGAGACCACACCAGAAACTACAGCACAAGCAACAACAGTAGTTGACAAATCTATAAAGGAGAAAAGAGAAAAGGCAAGATCCACTATCATCCTAAGCGTTGGAGACAATGTTCTGAGAAAAATCATAAAAGAAAAAAAGGATGAAAGTATGCTTAAAGTATTAGACCATCTGTTCATGGCTAAGTCGTTATCAAACCGGATTTATCTTAAGCAAAGGCTCTATAGCTATAGGATGAATGATAACATGAGCATAGATGAGAACATAAATGATTTTCTGAGGCTGATAGCGGATCTAGAACATGTTAAGGTGGTAGTTTCAGATGAGGATCAAGCTATCATTCTGCTAATTGCTTTACCATTAAAGGTCAGAAGACAGACACACTCTATGTGTTGATAGGAAAAGTGAATGTTTCATAAAGTTCAAAGGATGAAACAAGGTTGTGGCACAAAAGGCTTGGGCATATGAGTCAGAAGAGTATGACAGTTCTACTACAGAAAGGTTACTTAGACAGTTCCAAAGTGACAAACATGGATATCTGTGAAGATTGCATATGAGGAGGCACACAGAGTCAGTTTTGGAACTGGGAAACACGTTACAAAGGACAAGCTTGTGGGGTTCACCTAACGTTCCTTTATCACTCGGAAGATGTCAGTATTTCATCCCTTTCATCGATGATTACTCAAGAAAAACCTGGATATTTTTTTTTTGAAGAAAGATGAAGCTTATGGGAGTTTTCTAGAATGGAAGAAGATGGTCGAGAATCAGTCAAGCCGGAAGGTCAAGATACTTAGAACTGATAATTGGCTGGAATTCTGCAACAAAGAATTTGAAGATTTTTGCAAAGAAGAAGGGATTGTAAGACACAAGACTTGTGCTTATACACCCCAACAAAATGGGGTTGCGGAAAGAATGACCCGGACTATACTTGAAAAACTAAGAAGCATGCTAAGTGAATCCGGTCTTCCAAAGAGCTTCTGGGCAGAGGCTGCATCAGCTGGAGTTTATCAAATAAACAGATTACCATCTTCTGCAATTGATTTTGAGATCCCTGAAGAAGTTTGGACAGGATCAAGGCCAAAGTATGAAGAGCTGAGGGTATTTGGATCAGTAGCCTATATCCATAGTGACCAAGGAAAGTTAAACCCAAGGGCAAAGAAAGGGGTTTTTATTAGCTATCCTGCTGGAGTAAAAGGCTACAAATTATGGTTAGTAGAAGAGAAGAAATGTGTTGTCACCAGAGATGCAACATTTCAAGAAGACAAGATGTACAAACATCTTAATCAACTTCCAGAATCAGAGAATGAACAACAAAGGACTCAGGTACCACTTACTTATGAAATTAATCATGGTGATTTTGGTGATTTAGGTGGAGCTGAAAACTTTTTAGAAAGAGTCCAAGAAGAAGAAGAAGAAGACCAAAATCAAGTGGAAACAAAAGAGGATGAAGAGTATCAAGGGAATGATCATCTCAGAAATTATCAATTGGCAAGAGACAGAGAAAGAAGAGCTACAAGAAAACCCATCAGATATGAAGGATCAAATCTGGTTGGTTTGGCTCTGATGGTAACTGAAGATGGAGAATATCATGAGCCTTGCTGTTTTGATGAAGCAATGAGAGACCATAATTGGAAGCTGTGGAAAGAAGCAATGGATGAAGAAATGCATTCATCACACAAGAATCAGACCTCAACACTGATTAAAAGGCCATAAAAAGGTAAAGTGATTGGGTGCAAATGGGTGTACAAGAGAAAGCCAGGGATTACAGGGATTGAACAACCAAGATTCAAAGCTAGGCTTGTTGCAAAGGGCTATCTACAGAAGGAAGGAATTGATTACCAAGAAATTTTCTCTCCAGTTGTGAAGCATGTTTCAATCCGCGTCATTCATTCTTATGTTGTCAAGACTGCATTCCTACTTGGGAATCTAGATGAATACATTCTGATGGAGCAACCAGAAAGGTACCATGTCAAGACTGATATAGGGGATGCGGTATGTCATCTAAAACAATCCTTATATGGGCTGAAACAAGCACCACGACAATGGAATCAGAGGTTTAATGCTTTCATGAAAGACGCTGGATATGAGAGGAGCAGTTTTGATAGTTGCATTTACTATCAAAAGGCTGAAGATAAGTCATACAAATATCTATTGTTATATGTTGATGACATGCTGATTGCAGCAAACAACAAAGAAAAAATTCAAGAACTGAAGGATATGCTGGGAAAGGAGTTTGAAATGAAGGACTTGGGAGAAGCAAAGAAGATTCTGGGTATGGAGATCTAGAGAGATAGAGAAAAAGGAATACTTGAGTTATCTCAAGAAGATTATATGAAGAAGGTCTTGCATATGTACAAAATGGATTAGTGTAAAGGTGTGCTCACACCACTGGGAGTTCATTTCAGACTCAAGGCTGCAACAGAAGAAGAAGTATATGCTGAAGCTGATTATATGAAGAATGTTCCTTATTCAAACGCTGTGGGGAGCATCATGTACTCAATGATTGAAACAAGGCCTGATCTGGCTTATCCATTATGTGTTGTCAGCAGGTTCATGAGTCAGCCACTTAAAGATCACTGGTTAGCTGTCAAGTGGATCTTAAGATACATCAAGGCAACTCAGAATCTTAAACTTGTCTACAAGAAGCAAGACAACGTTGAAATCAAAGGGTTTTGTGACTCAGACTATGCGTCTGATCTTGACAGAAGAAGATCAATAACTAGTTTTGTGTTCACTGCATGTGGAAACGTTATAAGCTGGAAATCGGGTTTACAGAAGGTTGTAGCCTTATCCACCATGGAGGCTGAATATATGGCGCTAGCTGATGCTACTAAGGAAGCCATATGGTTGAAAGGTCTAGCAGCTGAACTGGGTTTTGCTCAAGACTATGTTGAAGTTTTATGTGACTCACAAAGTGCTATCTCATTGTACAAAAACTCTGTGCATCACAAAAGGATTAAGCACATTGATGTGCGGCTACATTTCATCAGAGACAAGATTTCTGAATGAGAAATCAAAGTAAGTAAGGTGTCAACTCTCTGGAATCCTGCATATATTTTCACCAAGACTGTTCCAGTGAGCAAGCTTCAAAAGGCTTTAGAGCTGCTCAGAATTTCTAGTCATTAAGAAGATATGAAGAATCCGGAGAAGGGAAAATCCAAGCATACAAAAATGAAAGAATCAAGTTGGAGAAGAATTCAGACTAAGGTGGAGTTTTGTGGAAGATTAGTCTTAATTCTAGAGTCTGTTTACGTGGGAAGAAGCTGAGTCAAAGTCAAAGAGTAAAGCTAATGACTTGTTCTCAGGAAGAGACTTTCATCTCTAAGGAAATATCAGAAGTCTCAGCCTAAGACAGAAGGTTTCAAAGGGGGAAAGATGAAACTTCTCGATTTCAATGACGTCTCTCTTCATTGACACACAAAAGACAGAAAGTACACAAGCTTTAGAGGGGCACACTCGAGATGTCATCTCTGTTGATGGCAAAGCACGCAGGCCTGCAATTTCGCCGCCGTCATCTGAGCATGTTGGAGTTTGAGGTCAAATCAAAACCTAGGGTTAAAATTAGAGATAAGTCAACTCTGCCCTATTTTTTCAAAGCTCCTCCAATCTCTCTATAAATTGAGATATGTATCTATGTCTGTGTGTAGTGTGTGTGTGAGAAAAACAAGTTAGAAAGAGAGAATTGTAAACAGAGATTAAGAGCTCGGTTTGAGCTAAAGTTTCTTAGTGGATTTTCCGGAGACTTCTCCGGCGAGACGTAGGATCCTATTTCAAAGGATCTGAACTCGTTAATTCTCTGTGTCCTTTACATTTCAGTTCTTATCTTTAATCTTCTTTAGCATTCACACGAGAGTTTACAAAACTGAGAGGAAGAGAGATCTTTTAACACTTAAAGATTACAACTTTTCAGGTTCGAAGATCCTTAATCTCAACAGAAACCCTAAAACCTAACAGAGAATTACTCAATCCTAGTAGAGATAGAGCAACACAAAGATGAGGAACTCATAATCATATTACTAAATAACCTAAAACATTTATGAATAAAATTCTAAATATTTACAATGATTTCATAGTGTTTTGCTTTCAAACCTGGATGGTTTAGGGTTTGGGACGAACCCTATATTTATAATACAAGAGAAGCCCTAAGAATGAGAGAAAGTTTTCCTAAAAATGGGATGAACCCCATCATCTTCAAGATTGACGCTGCCGCTCGTCTTCATCAATCGTTGTTTGTCGTCTTCTATCACCATCATATCTCTCACTTCGAAAACGACATCTGCTTTGCCCAACCCCATAGATCTATCGGCTCCAGCTCTTTGTCAAAAAGACCGAAGTTACAAAACACACTATGGCGAACTATATGTTGTGGTGTCTCCAGCTACGTTTAGTCCTTGGGTGGATACGACCTCTAATACTATATTGAAGAATTGACCTCTATTACTTATCCTATGATCACTATTCATAAAAAAACTTGTTGTTAACACGAAGTATACAAGTTATCTTAGTCATGATACAGTCTCCACTCCTCTTAAATTTGTAGTCACTAAAGCTACAACAACACTTGAAGCTTGGCAAATCCATGTCAAAACTTATTGAACTGCTTCAAAAGGTTATATTAAGCAATTGAGGGATCAATTTAAGAAAACTACTAAAGGATCCAAGATCATTGAGGAATATATGCAATTGATGAAGGCTAAACATGAGCAAACTTTCGCTTTCTTGGAAACCAGTGGAGCATGAAGATCTCATTGAATTTGTTATTAATGGTCTTCGTGATGTGTATCGTGCGGTCTGTGATGTAGTTCAAAATCATGATACTCCCATCTTCTTTGAAGAATTTCCTGAAAAATTAAGGAATTGAGATGCTACTGTTGTATGTGGCGCACCGTAGGTTGATGTCTTAGTATAAATATAATGTTGTGTCACTTCCTTCATGTGTCTTCATGTATCTTCTAGAAAACCTCTTCACCTTCTCAAATCATGTATAAACGCTCTTGTAATCGTTTTGTTAAGATATATGAGAAATACATACTCATATGGTATCAGAGCTTTCAGAGAAGAAGACGGTTTCTAACCTTTTTCCACTTTATTAAGATACTTTTTTGTCATGCATTTAGAAAAAGTAACCTCAATGGTTATCAACTTTTTTATAAATTCATATAATCAATTCGTATCATCATTCATTGTTTTCCATGATTTAGTTTTGAAATCAACGATGCCTTACATTAAAAGAAACTTGTTTCCCTCACTCCACAGTCGGAGATAAATCGACTTTTTCTCATTAATCTTCGCTTTTTTCTAGCATTCAGGTCTTTAGATGAAGTCCCTCCACTCGCCGGCTCATGTGCCTTGTTGTAAACAGAAATATCCTTCTCGGCTTCAAAAAGAGTTTGTTGCTTCTGGATTTTGGGCTCGTCTTCCTTTGAGGAAGCTTCATCCTCCTCAGAGCTCTGTTCACCATTGTCTTCGGATGAAGTCCCATCACTCGCACACTTATAATCCTTGCTGGAAACAGAGATCACCCTCTCGGCTTTGGAAAATGTTTACTTCTTTCTGATCTTAGGCTCATTTTCTGTTGTGATATAAGTTTTACCTCAAATAATATCGCAAGTGTACGATAACACCGCTATAGTATTTAAGGATTGATCTTTAAAATTGGCTTGAGAAAATAAATATGATTTTGTATTTTCTAGCAACCTAATATGAACAAAGATAGATAAATTAAACACATAGAATCCTAAAGTAATCCTAAACAAGCACCATGTGTACATATGAGAAAGCATTAAAAGCAATCCTCCTACTCAATCACAGATATAAACTACCCTAGTGTCCTAGTGATAGTTACTAAGCTTTAGAAATCCTAACAAAAAATGTCGTTTATTATCAGAATTCAAAGCAAGCGTTAAGGACAAGATCTATTTATTAACAAAGGTTCCCAGCAATTGTCGTTGTCTTCGAACCCTTTGCTCACCTAGGTTACAATCAGAAATTCCATTGCAACTGTCGTTGTCTAGAAATATCTAAGGATGTATCTAGATGTTCAACATGTCCTAGATAAGCATTAATATAACCCTAAGTGAAGAATCTAAACATCAATCTCAAATATGAATATGCATAGAAACCTATCTAAAACATCCTAACACAAACCGTAAAACCTAATAGAGAATTATATCTAGCATGGTAGAGATTAAGTAACACGAATATGAGGAACTCATAGACATATAACTAGATATACTACTAAACTAAAGACAAAACTCTAAAAGAAATATTGCATACATAAGAACTATGAGAAGAGTATTTATAAGGAGTTTATTGTTCAATGGCTTAGTGTATTACAACTGAGGGTCGGGCTATATAGCCATAGGGAAGTAGAGATAAATATAAAACTTCCAAAAGCGACAAAATGGAAACTTAACAAAACTACGCCAACCGATCGGTGCAAGAGTGCAACCAATCGATCTTGAACGAAAAGCCTGAAAAATTCATTTTTCAAGTCCATTCAAACCGATCAGTGTTGGCCATGACCGATCAGTCTATGGCTCCGAGCACTTCTTCCTTCAAAGTATGGGGTTAACACATTCCTGCACACTTGAATCTTTGATTGTCCTCACGTAAAGAACAACAAAAACCTGAACTCGAAGAAATGGTTAGAATGATAGGAGATAGGGAATACTTACAAAGGGCCTTCCTTCCACGAACTACATCAAAAATTGCCAGAGCAAAACCTACTTTATGTACTAAGCCATGAGTTTGTCAATATCCCATACTCTAAATCCCGAGATTGCAAAGAACTTTCAAAGTCAATGAACTTTTCTTTTTACCATGCGTACATTCTCACAAACGGGATATCGAATATGCTAGGGTCTTGGTAAAGGAAGCTTTTAAGGTGGCTCAAGTGTTTATGGTTTTATTCTAAAGTTTAGGATGCAAATCATTATGCATAATCGCAGTGAGACATGGACCAATTGATGCGTACATAGCCTTTCTTTCACTACGACTACCTCATGTCCCTCAAAACCTGATAAAATCCCAAAGAAAATAATAAGAAATTCTTCTTATGCTTTTACAACAAAATTTTGACCTTTTCCGGCTCCTACTTCCCTTTTTCCTCATAAATATTTTTTTTTAAAGAAGAAGGGTGGAACCGGTTCTGTCATAAAAACTTAAGCATCAAAATAATATTCTCAACGTTTTCTAGCATTCTAAAAAAAACTAAACTTATAGAGACTTTTCTAATCATTCCAATATCTTACGTCTAGCATCCCTAATCCTAGTGAAAGGTTAGCTATCTTGGTCTGTATACTACATAGTTTATGCACATGAATGCACATAAGGCGATGATTAGAAAAATGCATATGAGGTTTGAAAAGAAAGGGTTTTTAGGGTATAAGGTGTGATATGAACCTAGTTATTCGAAGGTCAAAAAGACTGGTAAAAACAAGGCAGCTCCGAATATCTATCGCATGATTACCAAAATCCTAAGTGAGATATACTAAATGCATGTTCAATTTTCTACTAGATAAGTCTAAGTTCAAATCATTCATGTTTCGAAGAGATAAGGACTTTCCTGGATATTGTGTCTGCTTATGATTGTTCCAAACTGCTGCTATATTTCTCACATAATCCTGAGTAAGTCCTTGGAAAGTCATTCCAAAGCAAGTTCCTGTAAAAGCTAAAAAACCCCTAAAATTATTGAAAATGACTCTATTAAAAGTATGAAAATTTCCACCAAATATATCAAATAAATGGTACATTCATACCCTCCCATGACTTGAATTACACCGTCCCGGTGTAAAATAGAATGAGAGAAGGCGGGTGAAAATTTTCAAAGAAAAGAAAAAGAATATAAAAATACATAGGATAAGAGGTTTTGAAAATGAAGCGCAAACCGATCGGTGCAATAGCTGCAACCGATCGGTTTCTTACCTAGCCACGACCGATCGGTTAAACCCATATACCGATCAGTTGTTGAACCCGAGGCTCACTCATCTGAGCCGTCTTGGCATTACCGGTGCATGGTCCTTTCTCGTGGAATGATGCCTCCTCCGTAGCAATTAGAATTGGATGCATCGTCTGGAGTAGAAGAAGCAGAAGGATGACTGTTTTGGAAACGCTTTGCTCGACTAGTAGATGGAGCAAGATCATCTAGTGCAGAGACACAACACAACTTGATCTTCCTGAATACTCCCAAAAGTAGATGGAGCATCCTGTTGTGTTTTTCTTCTATTGCCTGCGTGTGTTTAATCCTCTCCTGATCACTGGCAGTGTCTAGAAGATCATCGTAGGTGAACTACATTGCGTCAAAGTCAAGCAGTGGTCCCTGAGATAAAGTGGATGCTCGATGAGGTGCATGAGCAGTTGCACTGGCCTGACAGAGGCGTGTAGTGCGATTGTGTCCAGTAGGACACTCATAGGACAACAATATGGGCATGAAGTCTACCTGAGCGACCGAACGGATGTCGGTGAGATGTCGCGCAAGAAGCTACAGGTACCTGAAGTGGCACCCTCGATCCTGGAACGTAAGACGGATATGCCTAGGATCAGAATGGAGGTGTTCAAGAGGCAGTCTCTGTTGATGAATCTCCGTCGGTAATCGAGTGTAGACTGAGGGATCTGAATCAAGATGGCCTCAAGAATGGGTGTGATAACCCACATAAGATATCGCCCTTCTTCCTGGTGGAAGTCCTGGCTCCAGCAAGCTCAACAACTAAAAGGGCTCCAAAGTCAACCTCATGTGGCACGCCATAGCAATCTTCATCAAGATAATTGATGTACTCGCGAACTTGCTCTCGTAGCATCCAAAGCTCAGCAATCCTTAGAGTCCCGATCTCGTGTCTACCATAAATGGTGTGGCTGATGAAATTAACAACCTAGCGCATCACGGGGTTTATGATCTGAGCCTGCTTCCAAGTGGAGGAAATGTATAAGCTTGAACTAATGATGACCCATGATATATCATGGTTTTTACCCGTTTTTAGCCATGATATATGTCTTGTTTTCAGAGTCTTTCTAGTGTTTTTGTAGTCTTTTTGAGTCTTTTCAGGTTTTGGCACGTTTGGAGCATAATTGGAGATATTGGAGCATTCTGGAGATTTTTGGCATTCGTTGAATAATTTCCCACCGTTTGATTGAGCTCAAATTTGGATACAAGACAGATCAATGGATTAGCTTTCATTTGGAAGTGGTTTGAGGCCATTCTAACGGTGCGATCGAAAGTTATGCCAGTTTTCGTGAAGACAGTCCAGTCTGGCGAGCACAAAGTCCCGGTATCGACCGACACCAACCCAATATCGATCGATACCGACTGCAGGAAAGGAAAACACGTGATTTCACAAGTATGAAGAGTCTGCAACTTGGCCCAGAAGATTCTATTATTTACAATTAAGCCCAGAACGTGTTTTAGCATTATATTTAGGGTTTTTAGCCACTTTGAGAGACTAGCTTTTATCATTATTCTGAATACTTTGAGAGATTGGTTCTGGGTTTTGTGGGAGATAATTCTGAACCCTTGTTTACTCTTGATTTATTTTACGCAATCTATATTATTCATGATGTTTGCTTCATTCACCATGTCTGAGTAGATTCCTTGTTAGGTTTAGGGTTATTCAAAGGTGTTTGATGAATTGTTAGGTAAATCTGAATTGATAGGAGAGATTCAATAGAGTTCTTCATCTAGACTTGTGATTACTGCTGATTCTAGCTTCATGACCTAGAATCTGATCTTAGGTTGTTTGATTGGCATGAAAGTGTGATTGATTGCATGAACTAGTGTTAGATGAGCAAAAGACCTATTCGCAAAGAAATTTGGTTTAGGATTTTGTGAACAATTGAACCTGATCATTAATGCTTGTTTGAATTCATAGGATTTGCAAATAAATTTGGAATTCTAGGTTTAGACATAGATAATCTTCGCAGCGACGGTTGGTGGATTTTACATTTGTGTTTGAAGTTTAAGAACATTGCTTAATATCCTCCTGAGATTCTATTTGATCTGCAATTCTGATTTACCGGAGAATTTCCCTAGGCTTAGCGTTCTTCCTCCATTGAATTTCACAACTTTTATATTCTGCTGTTTATTTCCTGCATTACTTTGTTCGCTTAGCTTAATTCGAGTCTTAACATCTATTGAGTGAATTCTTGAGTCTTTGTGGTTCGACCCCTAGAATACTAAAGCTACTGCTTAGATACTTTAGGGTATTATATTTGAGCATATCAACCCATAACTCATCAAGATCGTAGACCGGCAGGGCACGTGTCTCCCTTCCCTCGAGAAACCAAAGATGTCACAAAGATGATGGATGGATAACTTGTAGTGCTGGCCAACAATGAAAAAAATGATCCATCCTCTGTCTACATCCTTGAGTGTTGTAGGGTAGTGCACCTCTACAAAAGCTAGGAAGTCTCTAGCGGGTGCCTCGTACAAGTCCTATGACTTGGTAGGAAATGTACCAAATCCAATCAAGTCGACGATCCGGTGGACCTCCTCTTTGAGGTCCAGCTCCTCAAAGATCTCATCCTATAGAAACTTCATTGGATGGAGTTTGCAGCTCTCCATGCGCTCTCAGGCCGCTCTGTCAGAATTGGTCATCTCTCGTCGATGAGCCCCTAAAGAGTGTATGGAGTGCTGTTCTAAATGACAGTCTGAACATGTCCTTAGACAGTTCCCTGCAACGGCGCCAAAAAATTGTTGATTACCTCAAATAATAACGCAAGTGTACGATAACATTGTTATAGTATTTAAGGATTAATCCACATAGAGAAAACCGATTACACTATGAATTATAATAATTAAAACTTGGCTAGATAAAATAAATATGATTTTGTATTTTCTAGCAACATAATATCAACAAGGAAGATAAATTAGGCACATAGAATCGTAAAGAAATCCTAAACAAGCAACATGCATACGTATGAGAAAGCATTAAAAACCATCTTCGAACTCAATCACATATATAAACTACCTTAGTGACCTAGTGGTAGTTGCTAAGCTTTAGCAATCCTAACAAAAAATGTCGTTTATTATCAGAATTCAAAGCAAGCGTTAAGGACAAGATCTATTTATTCACAAAGGTTCCTAGCAATTGTCGATGTCTTCGGACCCTTTGCGTACCTAGGTTACAATCAAACATTCTATTGCAACTGTCGTTGTCTAGAAATATCTAAGGATGTATCTTGATGTTCAACATGTCCTAGATAAGCATTAATATCAACCTAAGTGAAGAATCTAAACATTAATCTCAATATGAATATACATTAAAACCTATCTTAAACATCCTAACAGAAACCATAAAATCTAACAAAGAATTATATCTAGCATGGTAGAGATAAAGTAACACGAATATGAAGAACTCAAAGACATATTACATATTTCCTGGATATTGAGTCTGCTCATGGTTGTTCCAAACTTCTACTCTAATTCTAACATAGTCTTGAGTAAGTTATCCCAGAGCAAGTTCTTGTAAAAGCTAAAAATCGACTAAAATTACTGAAAATGACTTTACTCGATTCAAAGTATGAAAATTTTCACCAAATATATCAAATAAATTGTACATTCATACCCTCCCATGACTTGAATTACACCATCCCGGTGTAAAATGGAATGAGAGAAGGCAAGTAAAAATTTTAAAGAAAAGAAAAAGAAGATACAAATACAAAGGATAAAGGGTTTTGAAAATGAAGCAAACCGATCGGTGCAACAACTGCAACCGATCACGACTGATCTGTTAAACCCATAAACCGATCGGCTGTCAAACCCGATGCTCACTCATCTGAGCCATCTTGGCCTTGCCGGTGCCTGGTCCTCTCCCATAGAATGATGCCTCCTTCATAGCCATTAGAACTTGATGCACCGTCTGGAGTCAATGAAGCGTAAAGAGGACTGTTCTGAAAATGGTTGGCTCGACTAGTAGATGGAGCAACATCATGTAGTGCAGAGACACATCACGACCTAATCTTCGTGAATACTCCCAAAGGAAAATGGAGCATCATGTTGTTCTTCTCTGCTACTGCCTGCACGTGTCTGATCCTCTCTGATCACTGGCAATGTCTAGAAGATCACCGTATGTGAACTTCGTCGTGTCAAAGTCAAGTGCATGAAGATGAGGTGCCTGAAGATGAGGTGCCTGAGCAGCTGTAGTGCGAGTGTGTCATGTAGTTTCCTAGTGATAGTTACTAAGCTTTAGCAATCCTAACAAAAAATATCGTTTATTATCAGAATTCAAAGTAAGCGTTAAGGACAAGATCTATTTATTCACAAAGGTTCCTAGCAATTGTTGTTGTCTTCGGACCCTTTGCTCACCTAGGTTACATTCAGACATTCCATTGCAACTATTGTTCTCTAGAAATATTTAAGAGCGTATCTAAATGTTCAACGTGTCCTAGATAATCATTAATATCAACCTAAGTGAAGAATCTAAACATCAATTTGAATAAGAACTTGCATAGAAACCTATCTAAAACATCCTAACACAAACTGTAAAACCTAATAGAGAATTATATCTAGCATGGTAGAGTTAAAGTGACACGAATATGAGGAACTCATAGACATATAACTAAATATACTACTAAACTAAAGACAAAACTCTAAAAGAAATATTGCATACATAAGAAATATTGCATACATAAGAAATATTGCATACACAAGAACCGGTAAAAATAGGGGTTAACACATTCCCCTAGACTGAATCTTTGCTTGTCCTCAAGCAAGAACAACAAAAACTTGAATCCGGAGAAATAGATTGGGAGCTCAAAAGTTTTTGGGAACAATACTTACAACAAGTCATTATTTTATGAACTACATCAAAACCAAGTAAAAGCAAACTTCCTTTCCGTAATTAACCATGAACTTATCAATATCCCATACTCTAAATCCCGAGATCACAAGGATCTCTCGAAGCCAATGAACTTAACCTTTTAACATTCAATTCGAAAGTGTGTGCACTCTCACAACAGGGATAGCAAACATGCTATGGTCTTGGTAAAGGGAGTGTCTAGGGTGACTCAAGTGTTTATGGTTTATCCTAACAATCTACTATGCAAATCATTATGCATAATCACAGTGAGACACGAACTAATTGATGCATAAGTAACTTTCCTTTCAGTAAGACTATTTAATATATCTGAAAACCCAATGAAATCCCAAAGAAATACTAAGAAACTCCCTTGATGCTTTTTTCAACGAAATTTAGACTTTTCAGGTTTCTTCTTCCTCCTTTCCTCATTTTTTTCTCTTTTTTTTATTAGAGGAAAGGTGGAACTGGTTTTGTCATACAAAATCAAGCATCAAACGATATTCCCAACATTTTCTAGCATCCTCTAGCAAGCCCAAAAAATCTGTCAACAAGACTTAATCCTACAGAAGCTTACTAATCATCCCCAAATATTATGTTTAACATTCCTAATCCTAGTGAAAGGTTAGCTATATTGGTCCGCATACTCCATAGGTTATGCACATGAATGCACATATGGCGATGATCAAATGAATGCATGGGGTTTGAACAAAGGGTTTAGGGTACAAGGTGTGGTATTAAACTAAAGATGAATCTAGCTATTTGAAGGTTAAGAGAGTGGTAAAAACAAGGGAACTTCGAATATCTAATCATACCATGATTACCAAGCACCTAAGTGAGATATACTACATATATGTTCAAAGTTCCACTATATAAGGCTATGTTCAACTCATTCACGTTTCAGAGTGATAGTGACTATCCTGAATATTGTGTCTGCTCATTATTATTCCAAACTTCTGCTCAACTTCTGACATAGGTTAGTGGAAGGTAGTCTCGAAGCAAGTCCCTCGAAAAAGCTCAAGATCCCCTAAATTTACTGAAAAAGACTCAATTAAAAATTTGAAAATTTTCACCATATCACCATATGACGGTACAGCTGTACCCTCCTCCAGACTTGAATTACACCGTAACGGTGTAAAAAGAATAAAGGAAGGATAGGTGAAAATTTCCAAAGAAAACAAAATATCAAAAGAAAAATGAAAAATTAAACAAAGTACAAAGGAATAGGGGGTTCAGAATAAAGTCCCAACCGATAGGTGCAAAAGTGCAACCGACTGGTTTTCTAACATACGTGCAACTGATCAGTGTAACCCAAGAACCGATAGGTTGGCGACCAAAATGCTCACTCGTCTGAGCTGAATGGTTGGCCTTTTCTAATGTCATGTGCGCTCTAATATGGGGTTTGACTGCTACTGATGGCAACCATAGATGGAGGGATTCTCAGTGGCAGAGTTAGAATGTGAACTTGTTTAAGAACAAGCTCTCCAATCAATCTGTTTAAGCTCGATAACCTTGTTCATCATGCCATCTATTGGTACTTAGCCTTTCTCTTTGAACTCCGGAGTGAGGATGGCTTTAAATTTAGAGAAAGGCCTTGATGCTCGTTTACACCGCACCGTATGTTCAATGGTGTCTCCAACACATCTTTGCGGCACCAAAGTTACATGAGGACCTTCAGCTACCTTCTCAATCTTTGCCTTGTCTCTTCTTTTTATATCTTGGAATGTCTTTATAGAAGAATGAGTATCTCCATCCAAGATTTATTTGATCTCATTCTCTTCACCAATTTCTTCCTTTGTTATGAAATTTAAGTACTTCCCATTGTCCATAGTGAGACGCGAAGCATTTTCAACTACTTCATGTGTTGGGATCGCGTTGTAGAACATCCTTCTTCTCCTTCATAAGCTTTTTCCATAGCTTATTGAAACCTTTCTCCCCCATCTTGACACACTTAAAAACCTCCTTGATGTCTGCAAGGTTTGCTTTGTCCTCCTTAAGTTTTTCAGTTATCTCACCAATCACTTCCTTGAATCTATCCATCTTTCCATTGGCAATAACTTTATTAACATAACAAGGAAAAGGAACCTTATGTTTGTACACGCGAGGAGGCTTTTGGCTGCTCTGAACCTTCTGAATCCCCTCCAAATCATCCTCTGAAGTCTTAAAATCTGTCATAATTGTGTTGTCTCGAATATAAGAATCCAACCGATCGGTTAATGTGCTGCACCGATCGGATAATGCGGTCCTGTAACCAATTGGTGACAAGGTTGCATGAAACTGCTCACTAGGGTCTCCTTCTGTGATCCTGTGAACCAATCGATTGACGAATCTGAATCAACTTCCGATTCATTGGGGTCTCCTTCTACCTTCCCTAGATGAGTCCCTGGAGGTACCCTAACACTTGAAGAAACTTAGGCAATATGATTCTCCAAAATTTGGACATGAGTATTCACAACTTCAATCATCTCATTAAGAGAGGTGTACATCCGATCTACCTTGGCATTGATGATCTCATCACTTTGATTTGACTCTCCATAAGCTGAAGCGTCACCTTCTCGAGTTTGCTCTCCCAAAAAGATCTTTTTAATCCCGCTTTGTCCGTTGTTGAATTAGAGCTCAGCCTGAAAATGTAGCCTCTGAAACCAGCTTGTCTCCCCTCATAGTAAACATCAACATCATTATCAGCGCCTTGTTTCACCAATTATATCATCAAAAACTTGATGTGTTAGTCTCGTCTTTGAGGCAAATGTGGATGGATGGTGGTTCTACCATCATAGAACCGATTAGGAGCATTAAAATCTCCTAAAATAGCCCCAGCAGGCTCAGTAGCAACACGCAAATTGATCGGTTGATTGGTATAACCGATCGGTTAAAGTGATGGGTGTAAACCGATCGGTTGTTGTTGTGCACTGATCGATTTTCTCACATCTTCAAAAATGATCGATCAATTTCCAACACTGATCGGTTGACGAACGTTCTCAGCTACGTTTCCGTGCTCGTTATCACTTCTAGCAGCAACAAGAATCTTATGAATGTTTTCTATCACTCCGCTCATTATGTTTGTTCTGCCGATTTTCAGGATTGAAGACAACGCCAACATGTGTCTCTGTGTGCCTTTGGAATACGAAAATATCGCCGAATCGGTGCATAGATAGCTTGTGATGATACACCTCAATGAAGAAGCTAATTCATCCTCCGGAGGCCACGTCAAGGCCTGTAGGGTAGAGCACCTCTATAGAAACATGAAAATCTTTCGTCGGCTTCTCGTATAGATCCCAAGATTTGGTGTGAAAGGCACCACACCCTATAGTCTCCAGCATCCAGTGGATCTCCTCCTTAAGATCCAACTCCTCCAAAATTCTGTTCTGAAGGAATCTCTTGGGATGGAGTGTGCATCTCTCCATCCGTTCTCTGCAGGCGACTTCAAAATCGCTCATCTCTCTGATGAACATCCATACTGTTTGGGCATTAAGCCCTAGCTTGTCGCGAGCTCTCCTTCTTGTTTTTGAAGCCATATTTGCAAAAGCAAAGAAATGCATTTATCCTTGTCGGGATTTCATAGATTTTACAGAAAAAAAATTCAGAAACATAAAACTTTCTGAAACAAATTTCTGTAAAATCCCAAAATAATTATAAAAAGATATAGAACTCCTAAAACTCCCTAAATAAATTAAAATCAATCATAATGAAAATTTCTAAATTTCTCTAAACTATTATTTTATAATCCTCTATGATGAATCAGGGTGCCGCATAACAAAATTTCAGAGATCATGCAACATGATTTTGAATCTTTAAATCATGTAAATTCATATGTTACAAACACTTTATATACTGAACCGAATTTTGGTAATCTGAAAAAATATCTACACTTAAACATGCATAGCTTATACAATATGGTATACATTTAAAATGTTGGTTTGGGTACGTAGTTATGATAGGCGTGGAGGCGTCGGCTTGGGTGCAGCAGCAGCTCTATATTTTGCAAGTTGCTATGTCTTTCGACAGGTCCCTCTAAACCTAAATATTGTTATAGGGATCAACGGTTGGTTTCCTGGGTTAAGGTAGATTCTTCAAGCCCTTATGTAACTTGTCACAGTTGTTTTAAACATATTTTACATTACCTTTTAATAATGGAAATTGGAACTTGACCGTGTAGGAGCTTACATGACAATATGAATTCTGGTTTTGGCACTTCTAATCGTGCTGCATCGCTACGCGTTTTACTTACACATGGAACTTGTATGTGTTAATTACAAGTTATATTAACATTTAGTATCTAATTTAGTATTGAGATAACAATCGCGAGATCATGTTAATTTTTGCGTTTTTTGTGTTCCAGGATGTTGTAGTTCCTTCTGCATCTGCAAACAGATGTGTTGAGTCCCTTCAATTCGCTTGGCTGAATTCCCAATCATTTTCAAACAATATAATGTGGAGGGTCTAAACATCGATAACTTGACTATTTTTTTGTCTTCTTTTATTTTTTATTTTTTAATTTTTATTTTTTATGTTTTATTTTTTTATTTTACTTTAGTTATCATATTTATATACATCTCCAAATTTGGTTTATGTTATATGCAGGGATCATGTAATGAATGAATGGGATTCGTGCCTGGCTCACACCATACCTTGGGCTTTAAGGATATAGTTAAACTTTGCATAAAGAAAAGAATTGGAAACAAAACTATCGTACACTATTAATATCCATTCGAAAGGGTTTTAGCTTTCAGTTCGATTTCATTGCTTTTCAAAATTAATGGTTAATGTATTCTTCATTATAAAACTTTTTAATTTTGAAACTTATTTGTCTTTTGTATCATACCTCTTGATAAAAATGTATATTTTAGAGTTAGTTATATTTGCCATTGAGCTTTTTTCTCCTATCTGAAAATTTAAAGTCTAAATGGCAAAAACCAACAGTGCCAAACTGTCCAATTAGCAAATTAGGAGTAGTAAATTGACTATTAGTACAATTAAGTTCCAAAAGTTATATTTTGCTCCAAAAAAATAATTCCAAGGACTATCTAAATTTCTAATTCACCCAAAGGATATTATAAGAGAAATATAGATCAATGGAGAATAAAATATAAAGGAAGTCTATGTTATCTTAAAAATAAAAGGGCTTATTGCTAAACTAGACCCTTATTTGAAGTCAATTGCAAAACTAGACCCCTTTATTTCAAAATGCCTTAAAATACTCTTCCCAACTTCTTTTTTCACAAAAATACCTAGTGCAGACTTCTTCACGTGATGGCTGGGTTTGAAAAATAATAACCCAAATATTCTCACGTAATATCGAAAATACCATCATCTTCAATAGTTCCCAACCACCATTACCAAACAAAATTGAGCTCTAAATGCTTCAACCAACCGAATTAAGTGATGTTAATGCTCTAAAACTGAATTAAAAGCTCCATTTTTGTCGATCTCCTCTCTCATTTCAACCATTTAAATCTATAATCTCGTTTTCAATATTTAGCATCCATATATCTTGCGATTTACTAAGATTTTGACCGAAATTCCGAAACATTGACTACTGGTAGACTTCTCGAATGAAGTCTACAACCATCGGTAACTCTGGAATAAAAAAAGTAAAAGTTTTTTGTCAATTGCAAAAGTCCCTTTTTTTACATAGACTTCTCAGACGAAGTCTCATGTAAAAGTCAAACGTGGTCAATTGCAAAACTCGACCATACTTTATGGGTAGACTTCGCCAAAGAAGTCTCTGAAGGCAAAAAGACTTCATCGTAGAAGTCTAATTACGTAATAGACTTCACATGCATAGTCTCTAACCAAATAGACTTCCTAGATAAAGTCTACTGAAAAAGTCAAAACTGTGGTCAATTGCAAAATTAGACCCAAAACTAATATAGACTTCTCTGACGAAGTCTCCTTGTGCTGCTAAAAAAGTCAAACTCTGGTCAATTGCAAAACTAGACCCCTGCTTCAGACTTCTCAGGCGAAATCTTCTTTAGATAGCAAAGCAGACTTCATCCAAGAAGTCTACTAAGAGACTTCGACATGTGTGTTACGTATAGCTTTTGAGGTTTTAGAAATTTAAACTATTTTAATCGCATAATTATTTATATATATATTTTTTCTTAACTTATTAGGTGTTTAGCTTATAAACTTTAGACTTCACAGAGGATGTCTGTGCGTAGACTTCGTTTGAGAAGTCTCTTACACTATCTTTTAAAAAAATGGATTTGTATCATATATAATTTGTATTTTCAAGATTTTAATATTTTTACATGTGTATTAGTTATTGTTGTTGTTTATGTATGAAATTCACATCTCAATGTCTTATATTCTATCTTAAATCGATTTTATGAATTTCTGATAATTATTTTTCAACAGACTTCACCTTTGAAGTCTACTGTCAAACTAATAAGTTGCATTTGTTTGAAATGTTTTTCAGAAAAAATTTCAAATACTTGCTGTCTATGAAGAATGGGTGATGAGAGACTGTAAGTGACATTTTGAGGTGGATAATCCCAAAGGAGGGAGAATGTTATTCTTGAGTGATTCTTGTACTCACCGTGAATTCATTAAGATGGCACAAGCAGACTATAAGCTAGACAAGAACGACTTCGTCGAGTTAACTTACTCGTTGTCGGATTCAATGTTGCAACTAATGGACACAGATTGTCCTACACCACCTATGCATGTCACAAATGATAGACAAGTGCGGTCCTTGGTTGAGTTATGTAAAATGCATGTTGTACGCCTTTGCGTCTCGAGTCGTTTTGGTATGGCTAGTGGCAATGAGATTGCTGGTGAAAGTGTTGACGAAGACCTTGAGGACGATGTAGAAGAGTTTGAAGACGAAGATATGGATATATCTGATGGTGGTGAGAGTAACGTCAACGATGATGATGATGATGATGCGGAAGAATCTCATGCTGGTGAGGTTAAAGACAAATACCTTGAGGATTATACTATGTATGAGAAAGTTAAGGATGAAGATGTTAGTGAAAATGATGATGATGATAATACGTGTCTTGTTGCAGAAGGTGGCTTTGTTGGTGAAGGCCCAAGATCCAACATGACATGGTCAAACGGTATCTATACGACAGGGAGTTTTCCTACAAAAGATGCGCTTGTATCCGAGCTGCGGTTGACGGCAATTATGTCGAAATTCACATTCAAAGTGCATAAGTCTACACAAGAGTTGTTTGTAGCCATTTGCGGTGTGAAAAGATGCAATTGGAGGATTAGAGCGGTTGTGAAAAATGACATAAAATGGTTATGTATTACCTTGTACAAAAAAGATCATACTTGCAATGTGGCGGACCGAATTTCTCTGCGCAAACGTCATGCTCCGAAATATATTGCTAAATTGTTTTATGATGAATGGGGAACAATTAATGGAGTAATGCCGAAGATGATTAGATCTACAATGAAGAATAAATATGGTATGCAGATGAATTATACCACTTCCTATAGAGCTTTAATATTTGCACAACAATTGGTGAGGGGAACAGTGGAAGATGGATATAAGCAGCTGCCGTCTTATCTCTATCGCATCGGGCTAGCCAATCCCGGAACCGTCATTGATCTTGTGGTTGATGTTCCAAACAGATTCAAATATCTGTTTATGGCTCTTGAAGCCTCTATTACCTGTTTTCAGTTTCTAAGAAAAGTTATGGTGGTGGATGGGTGTCATTTACCAAGGAAGTATGGCGGTGTTATGCTAGTGGCTTGCGGCCAGGACAAAAATTTCCAAATATTTCCATTAGCTTTTGCTATTGTAGACTCTGAAAATGATGAATCATGGCAATGGTTTTTCACCAAGTTGAGTGTATATGTCTCCGATCAATTTCCTTTGGTCATAGTGTCGGACAAGCACGCCTCAATTAAAAATGCCATTGAAACTATTATGCCATAGGCAACAAGAGGGATATGTTATTATGACCTACATAATAACATAATCACAAAGTACAAGGGAAAGAATCTTACGTACTTGGTGAGAGGCGCTGTGATGTGCTCAAATCTAATACCCTAAAGTATCTAAGCAGTCGCTATAGTATTTTAGGGGTCAATCCACAAGGACTCAAGATAACACTCAATAGATTCTAGAATATGAATTAAGCTAAGCTAAATAGATGAAATTAAGAATAGCAAAACAATTAAAACAGGTAGTAATTCAGTGGAGGAAAACGCTAGGCTTAGGGAAACTTGCAAGCAAATCAGACTTATCAAATAAAATCAATTGTCAGGAATAAATTAAGCTCCGCTTTCAAACTTGAAACACAGATGTAAAGTAAACCAACTGTCGTTGCGAAAACTATCTATGCCTAAACCTAGAATTCCAAATTTCTTTGCAAATTCTATGAATTTAAACAAGCATTAAAGGTCAATTTCAATTGTTCACAAAATCCTTAAACCAAATTTCTTTGCGAATAGGGCTTTTGCTCACCAAACACTAGATCAGGCAATCAATCACACTTTCATGCCAATCAAACAACCTAACATCAGATTCTAGTTCGCGAGGCTAGAATAAGTATTAATCTCAAGTCTAGGTGAAAAGCTCTATAGATTATTCCCTAACAATTAATTCAGATCTAATAATTCATCAAATACCTTTAAGCAACCCTAATCCTAACAGGGAATCTACTCAGACATGGTGAATACAATAAACATCATGAATAGAATAGATATCATATAATAAAATGAAATAGAGTAAGAATACAAAGAGGTTCAAGATTTCTTCTCCAAAAACTCAATTGCAGAAAACTCTATCTCCAGAAATCACAAGGTGTCTTTCTGGAGGCTCAAAAACCTAATTATATAATCAAAACACGTTTAGGAGTTTTCTCGAAAAATAAAGAAAGCTTCTTGTTCATCTTCGGGTTTTGTTTTGCGATCTGATCACTAATATCGTTTGATACCGTAAATGGTATCGATCGATGCTAGGTTCTTTGGTCGTGTTTCTCCCAAATAAATGGTGTCGAGGATGCTCCTCAGTGTCGATCGATGCTGAGCTTGTTCCCGAACAGCTTCAACTCCAGATTGCTTCAAAAGCTTCCAAATCCTCCAATTAGCTCCACATGTGCCTATAGCTTGAAAAGAACCTGAAAGACTCTAAAACTAAAGAAAAGACTCAACAAAAAGGACTTATATCATGGTTAAAAGTGGGTAAAAACCATGATATATCAACTCCCCCAGACTTTCCTTGCCCTCAAGCAAACAGAAAACTAAACAGAGAAAGAGGTTTGAAAACATGGAGACTCACCTTTTTCTTGAGACATAGTAATGACCCTTTTTCCAAGTTCCCAGTTGTCACCTAAACAGTTTAAGATCGGACCACCATGTACTTCTCCTTAGACCATTGTAGTTTTCCATTATCCACTCATTATCTCACAGCATCAATCATACTAAATCCTTCATTGTCGTTTCATCACTGATGTTGATATTCAGGAACCTTCTAGATTCTTCCTCATACGATATCATGACTAAGGAACCACCCAGATTTTATACTTTGGTATTGATTTCCTCTCCCCCAGACTTATCTCTTTTTATGTTTATGATTTTTAAATTAAGCTTCGCATACACATATCAAGGTTCGAGACGCGAGTATTGATGGTGATGGCCACCTAATCCCCGGTTATCCCCTCTCAAAGTGTCAAAAGTCTTAGGTGAATAATGGGGTCTCAGGAAATGTTTCTACCCCTCGCTTAAGACTTTTGTGTGATCATTCCTTATCCAAGTAGAACAATGGGATCACAGGAAGTATTCCTAGCCCTCTACTCGGCGAAAATCATCTCATCTTTTATGCATTTTATGTATCATTGTGTGTTTGGGGAGAGGTCTACCATATTTTTCAAACGCACGGGTTCCTTTGCCAGATATGAATGATGAATCAAGTTCAGTGAATACCAACCTCAGGAGTGAAGTGCAAAATTGGCTCAGGATTTAGAAGAAATTTACTGGAGACATGGGTGTTTCCTGGTCAACTGGTTAGCCTTTGGATTTTTCATTAGTCGATCTTAGAGCTGGTTCTGTGACAATGGTTACTCAAAAACAAAGTCAGGACACTGAAATCAAGCAAAGGTTCATAATCTCCAACAAGTTTGACTCAATAAAACAAAAATTTGACTCAAAAAGACTCAAAAATGGACTGACTCAAAAATGGACTGACTCTAAGAAAAACAAACACAATGTCAGTAATCACCTCCCCCAGACTTAAAAAACACTGTCCCCAGTGTTATCTAGCCTAGAGGAAGCAAAGGAAAGTACATGAACAAAATGGCCGAAAATGGTGCAAAGGTACCGTGGGAATGGTGGGTATCGATCGATACTAAAAACCGGTATCGATCGATACTAAAAACCGGTATCGACCGATACTGATGGAGTATCGACGGATGCTAGTCAAGTATCGATCGATACTGAGGTCCTTTGTTGCGATTCTGAAACTCGAAACCGTGTCCAATGAAGCTAAATGTTAGATGAAGAACTGTTAGATCATGAGAGCACAGTTAGCAGCAACATAATCCATAGATAGCCATAAGTTCAACAAAGACTGACAAAGACAAGGATAAGTTCAGAAAAGAAAACACAGCAAAAGAAAAGAAAAGAAAAATAAAAAGAAAAGGGACAGAAAACGTGAAACCCAGGAGCATAGACTAGTCTGAATCCTCATCATCATCTGAGTCCGAAACAGCGTAGCGCGAGGAAAGACCGGGAGCGGAGTGATCGGCGTCAGTGGCTAACATGCAGCGATAGCGAGAAACAGCGGACCAGCTGCTCTGAAGACTCTCCACGACGTACCTCTAAAAATTAGCTGTCTCCATCGGCAAATCCGGTGGTGGAGGAAATGAAGGTGCAGGAGCAGACGTCTGGCGGCCCTGTGAATGGCGAGGCTGACTCCTAGCAGAGTCAGCAGCTGGTGTCTCGACTGCACCGACAGGAGTGGATGGAAGCTGGCGTGGTGCGCGGACACGAGCGGATGGGGCAACCGAAAGCAGACTTGGGTCTGGATCAAGGTGTAGCCGAGAAGGGTCATTGCCGATGAAGGTCAGATCGCGGTTGGGGAGCTATACAAAGAGCTCTCCATCTGTCGTGGGTAGGCACCAACGACAAGTGGCCTTCATCCAACCCATAAGCTTCATGTGCTGCTCATCCATGAGTGAGCGAGTAGTGATGATCGAGCATGCTGTAGTGGAGATGCCAAAGTGCTCGAAAATAGGAGTAAGGAGGCTGCCGACTGACTCAGTCTTCTGCGCCGTGGCGTAGTTGCGGCCAGAGAAGGGCTTGGTCTTTAGAGAGACCAAATGGTGCGCAAAGAGAGCGCCAATGTTGACCGCGAGGTTCAACTCGGGCCACTTATACCTATCCTCAGGAATTATGTCACCAACTGCCTTGTGCAATAAAATCAGCTCCGAGATCCTCAGCTTGTTCGGCTCTATCTTGCATAGTAAGGTGGTGCTCAAAATGTGGGCGATGCAACGCAGAGTCAGGTGGCAGATATCAATCTGGGTGGAGGTCTTGGAGCTGTAGGCTCCAAGACCAATGTGTCGCCAAAAGAACTGCACATTCTGAAATTGGGAGGGTAAAGCTATCTGTTGAGGATAAGGATCGAACCCGTAGATGGCGCAGAGGTCAGGGATAGGCAGTCTGTAGCGAACCCCTCGGATCAGGAAAGTCAACGTGCCCTCGGAAGCAGTGCGGTGGACCTCGTCTCTGTAATACACTCGAGCTGTGGCGAGGAACTGACGCAAGAGGTCAGGGTAAAAATCATACTGCAGTGAGTAAAGAGTACCCAATCCAAACTTCTCAAGCATGGAAGAAAGATCAACGTCGATGCCAAGACGACGCATGGTGTGAGGATCGATGAAGCGCGTAGGCAAGATGACAACGCGTAGCCACTCGTTGTAGAACAGAGTGTCGTAGTCATCCCACACCTCAGCTATAGGACTGTAAACGCAAGCCTCACTCTCAGTCTCATCCTTAGGCAAACATGCCCAATCGCGTCGCGGAATGATCCTCTTCCCCTCCAACTTAGGCCAGGGAGGCCTAGCAACAAGAACAGGGGCAGAGGGAGAAGGAGAATGTCGTGGCGCAGCTCGCAAGTTGCTGATGTGGGCGTCAATGAAGCTCTGGCGACCAGTGTCTTCGGTGAAACCGCCCTTCAAGACTCTGTAGCGATCGCTGGTCAGAATGGCGGTGATGACTCCGGCGTGCTAATGTGAGTCATAGAATGCCTCCACCTCATCTTGGAGATCAAAGTTACGGCGTGGAGGGTTGGAACCGGAAGCGTCATCCTGTCGTGCCTTCTTGCGGGGAGCCATCTGAGAAGAAATCAGAAAGAAAACAAAGGCAGATTAGCTCGTGTGTTGAAAAGGTGCAGGCATCGACCGATACCAGGGAGGCCTGCAACAAGAACAGGGGCAGAGGGAGCAAGCGAGAATGTCGTGGCGTGCAGCAAAGTCGCAAGTTGTCTGATGTGGGCTGTCAGAATGAAGCCTCTGGCCGACAGTGTCTTACGTGAGAAACGCCCTTCAAAGACTCTGTAGCGATCGCTGGTCAGACATGGCGAGTGATGACTACCGGCGTGCTAATGTGAGTCATAGAATGGCCTCCACCTCATCTTGGAGATCAAATTACGGGCGTGGAGGGTTGGAACCGGAAAAGCGTTCATCCTGTTCGTTTGCCTTCTTGCGGGCGAGCCATCTGAGTAAGAATCAGTAATAGAAAACAAAGGCAGATTAGCTGCGTGTTTTGAAAAGGTGCAAGGCGCATCGACCGATACCAAGGGGCTATCGTACTCGACTATCGGAGTATAGGCACACATGTCCGCGATAGATTGCATCTTAAATTCAATTCTATCACACTGAGGCGGGTATCTGATCGATTACCAAGGGGGTACTCGATTCGATGACTCGAGACTAACGCAAAGTTCACATCACTTAAAGGCATCCAATTCCATTAAAACTATCACCCTAAGAATTGGTATGCCTATATCTATCTCATCTCTTATCGATATATTCCATTAACGAGAGCCGCATGTAATTACAGTTGCTGACTTAATTTCATTACTATCTAGAACCTAAAGTTTTATTGTCAAGAAATATATAAAGAATTTCACAAATAGGAGTCCATAACCTTTCTCGCGCAAACTGAAAAATAAATTTTCACACAGAAAATGCAATAAGAGGATGAGGAAATACGACTAACAAATTGAACCACTATATCGCTAATGTATGTGGAGAGAGTAGTTATTGGAATTAATAAACGAGAACCTTATGAGACATTTAGGTCCCCGATGGATCTTTAAAATAAATTGAGTGGTATTGTGTAGCTCAGTTCTGTGAAGATGAGAAAGAATAGTAGAGGAGTGGAACTGTAATTGAAAAAAATTTTTGAGCTGTGAGATTATGGGAGGTAACGAGTGAATCATGGCACGGACGTTCTGGCTGATATTCTTAGTAGGGAGAAATAGGAAGATGGTATAACCCTGAGGAGTTATAAGCCCTCTGTTGATGGGCTTTCACATAAAGCTCAAAAATGAGCCAGTTCACGCCTAGGGGGAGGGGTTCTGAGCTTACTAGGCGTCGGGAAGAAGGCCACCGTGAGATCTATTATCGAGAACTCCCGAATAGTGCATGGCTGAAAAAAAAGACTTCAGAGAGTGTGCCTGAAGAGAAAAGGATTATAGTATCCCATTACCAGCTTTATATTATAGTTTGAGTCAAGGAGATCTCCGATGAGTTGTCTTCTATGGGTTCTAGTAACATCTCACATAACATCTTTACGAAAACATTGGTGTTTTCTTTTATGTCTTCTCCACACATTACTCTGGCTACACATCTCATAAACAACACATTGGCTGAATCTGATTTCCTATTTAAGAGCCAACACGATTCTATCTTTAGCAATTGGCTTTAGCTATACGTGAAAATCGATGCTCTTGTCCCTGTAGGTGAGTACGATCTTCGGCAAACTTGGTTCTGAAAGTTCCAGGTACGAGTGAGTAAAGAACATATCTCCTATAACACACTCATAAACAATATTCCAGTCCAAAACAATATAGATTGTGTCAGAGCATTCCGAAAAATCCTTTAGTCGTTGGTACACCTTAAACTGCCACTTATCCCGATGGGATTCTTCTCTTTCGCTAAATTGAGAAGATAGTCTGGTAGACTAACTCGAACACCATCAACTTCGTCCACAGTTTAAAATGTATCACATCTCTGAATCCATAACTGTCATATTCGACATCACAATAATGAAATGTTGTCAATAAAACATATGCAAGTGGTTCAGTCTCCAATGATTCTTGCCAGTCGCAAAAATCTTTGCTAAGCAAACGGAAGCAATGATAGTATTAGGGAAACCCTGTTTGTCTAGAATCATTTACGAAAATGTGAAATAAAAGGGGGGAAAAACCCAATAACCCTCTAACCAAGAATCAAACTCAAAAGTAATTTTTCGCCCATTTCAGGTAAGAGTGAATGTTTGTTCTCATATGAACCCCATAGACACGAAAAGGCAGAAACCGACATTTCAATTTGTTGGCTTCTCACCCAATTTACCCAATCAGAACCAACTAGCATAGATCAAAACAAAACCAAGCTTGAGGCATAAGAGTTTATTTCAATGTGTGGAGATTCTAAATTTCCTAAATCACCTTCCTTCTTAGGCAAACAGCACCTGCCAACTGAAAATTTTGCATTGAATTTAAGTAATGTCTCCATTCCATTTAGGAAACTTGGAGCATAACCTTAAAGTCTTTTGTGTTTAAGCACCCCTAACGCAAAAATAAAGCTTATAACCAAAGTTTATGCGTGGCTATAAATCAATGATGATGATCAATTGTTTGCTGCCTCAGCAATTGAGAGTGCACGCGGAGGGACCGACGGTTGTGAACATGCATGCTTATCTTAATCAAGGAGAGGTTGTAGTCTTACATTTTCAGCTATCGATGTAAAAGAGGGACGGCCTAAATACCCTTATTGGCATTGAATCTGAAGTGGAAACTGAAGGCTAGAAATACCTAGCAGTTTCCACTGATGTTTCAACCTGTAGTGAACAAATCTGTCTTACTCCTATCATCACAAAGGCCTGATCATTTGGTAATTCAGCGGTCACAACAGCCAAATGTTTCTCAAAAAAACTCTCCTTTACCATCAAAAGAAAATCATGATATCATTTGGCCGAAAAAAGCCCAAAGAACAAAAAGTGAGTTACCTGGGGATCTGAAGCCACATGCTAGTATCCAATTCCTCATGGTTTGATAATCTTTGTTTAGCATTTGAGAGAAACTTTCAACTGCTAACACAAAACAAGTTAGGGGTGAAGAGCGGGGTCGCTGTGTCTTAAACCTTGTCCCCTTAAAATAACCAAGTTCACCATTGATGCAAAAAAGAAACTTCGTCGTGTAGATATACACTCACTGATCATATTGATGAAACTGGAGGGAAGCACATGGTCCTGAAGGATCGTCATGAGAATGAAGTTCAAATTTACCGAGTCGAAAGCCCTTTTCTATGGTCACTTTGAAGGCTTGTTATGTGAATATTTTACTTTGCAGTTGTAGCCTTTTGGACACCAGTTCTGTAGTTCAGGAGGACGTTCTCAATAGGTAACTCTCCTAAGGTAATGAACGCATATGAGTGTTAGAGATGATACAAGAAGACTGACTTCAATCTTTTCAAGCACATGGAGCAATCTTATAATAGTCTTACAGCAAGGATATGCTGGATTCAGCTGACCCTTGTTGTGGATGTTGACGTCTTAGGATCAAAAAGATTGATTGGTAGAATTCCACTGTTAAAAAATCTGGCATGTAGTTGAAAAAATTTCGAAAGATACCTTTGATCATATTCTTACCAAATAACTCGCCATAGATCAGCTAAAAAGATCTACATGATAATCGTCTGATCCTGGTGCTTTACATTTAGGTAAGGCAAAAAACGCTTTGCTGAATTTTCTAAAGGAAGTGAAAAGGGGGAGGATATTGGTCTAGTAATGGCAGGTGAAACACCTATACAGGAGAACCCTGCATTTTCCTCACATAGAAGAAGAGAGTGGAAAAAACTGACCTCCAAATAGTGTTTCACAATCCACAATATGAGTATTAGGCTTTTTCCACTTAAGTCAAAGAACATTTCCAGCACATCTAGTAGGAAATAGTATATGATTTCTGAGATTGCTTGTCTTGATAGCCCTGTGGAAAAACTTGTAAAATTTGAATCCCGTTAGCTGAACTTTTGATTGCTGCTCTTAAGAAGAGTTTTCCCAGCCCCTACTAAAGAGAGACGACTTGTTGAATGATGCTTGAGAAAGGAGTTAGTAAAGAGGCAAATTTTGAATAACAGAGCAAGGTCATTGTATGCCGTGAACTCGCTGTTCATATTACCAGAATAATTAGTCCTTACTAAAAATATCGTCATAAACACTCTAAGCTCCTTCAGCTTTTGAAAACTTCCAACATTTGTTCCTTCATACGTCTAGAGAATTCCAACAAACTTTCTATTAACGGTACTATAACCAGGGTTCTTGCTTAAATTGACTCTGAAAGCTTAAAAAGCTTTAAAGTTTTGGCTTCATTGTATATAAGAACAAGCAGGAACTCGG
>SMJT01000045.1:755265-783794 GCA_004349715.1 Crucihimalaya himalaica
TGGCAATGGGAAGTGATATTTCCTCGTCGCAACATTCAACTTCATGTAATCGATGCACATGCGATGCCCGGTAATTGTTCTCGTCGGAACCAGCTCATCTTTCTCATTCTTAACCACTGTGAATCCTCCCTTCTGAGGAACAACATGAACCGGACTGACCCAACTGCTGTCAGAAATGGCGTAGATGACTCCTGCTTCCAGAAGTTTCAAAATCTCCTTCTTGACCACTTCTTTCAGATTCGTGTTGAAGCCTTCGACTCATCATCCAGATGAATCCGATGCATGCACAGGTCTGGTGATATACCTGAAATATCATCAAGAGAATAGCTGAGAGCTTTGCGATACTTGCGCAGCTTGCTCAGCAGTAAGGCGACCTCTGCGTTGTTCAAAGAAGAATTGACAATCATAGGATAAGTAGAGTTAGGGCCAAGGAAAACATACCTCAGGCTAGCTGGGAGTGGCTTTAGATCAAGCTTAGGAGCTTTCGCTTCACTCTAATCAGTCAAAGGATCGGGTCTGGTGCGAGAGATGTGCAGTTCTTCGGGAAGAAGGGGTTGGTATCGATCGATACCTCCTGTGGTATTGATCGATGCCTCTGCTTGGTTGTCAAGAATCGTCGCATAGGCAGTAGCAACCTCTGTGGGAACGATCTCTGTCTCAGCCGAACAAACTAAAGCTCTCTCCAAGGTATTCTCAGGGTGCAATCCTAAGAAATACTCATCTGATAGCTCACTGAATGTGTCAATGAAGAAAGTCTGACCATCGATTGTTGGTTTCTTCATCATCTTCTCCATATTGAACGTCATGACCAGATCACCAATGTTGAGAGATATCCGCCCATTCTTGCAATCGATTAGGGCTCCAGCTGTAGCTAAGAACGGTCTGCCCAATATCAGTGGATCTCGTGGCTCAGCATCATACTCAAGGACAATGAAATCGGTTGGAACTAAGCAGTTCCCAATGGTGATCGGAACATCCTCAAGTAAACCTTCACGGAATCGAATGGATCGATCAGCAAGGATCAAGGAGATCCTTGTTGGTGTGAAGTCTGTCATCCCCATTCTCTTAGCTACCGAATATGGCATAAGGTTCACACTCGAACCAACATCGCAAAGAGAACGTTCAAACCTCTCCGTGAAGATTGTGCAGTCCAAGACAAAACTACCAGGGTCTGGTAATTTCTGTGGAATCTTGTTGAGAAGAATCGCACTGCACTCGTGAGTGATGCGCAGTACTCCTTCCTCAAGATTCACATTGCTCGAAACCATCCTCTTGATGTACGAAAGGGAGTTCGACCACTATTTTCTCTAACATCGCTCTGCATCTAGCCTCTTCTGTTTCTTTCTTTGACTTAGCAGGGGGTCGAGGGAAAGGAACCTTCGGTACATAAACTCTGCCGACATGACCTGTTGTCTGCTTCTGGTCGGTCTTAGGAGGGGTATCGATCAATACAGGGGGAGTATCGATCGATGCCCTCGGTTTTTCAACTGGTTCTGTAGAGGTTTGAACATGCAACGATCGAGGAAGGGGGGGTATCGATCGATATTGGATGAGTATCGATTGATACTGGAGAATGTGCAGGAAACTGATCGTCGTCATCGTCGTCTCCAGCAAGATCGACGAGTTGCTGAGGCGAGTAAGCCTTCTTCTGCCTTGGAGCAACCTCTCTTCCACTTCTCAACGTGATAGCATGAACATGTTCCCTCGAGTTCGCCGTCTTTCCTGGTAGGAAACCTTCCTGTCTCTTTACAGTTTCTGCCGTCTGAGCAATATGGGTTTCCAACTTCTTATGATGGATGTTCAAAGCCTCAATTTTCCCATTCAGATCAGTGTATAAGGCGTCCATCTTCCCATTGAAGTCAACGGTCATCTTCTGCTGCCCCTCAAGAATCTGTTCAAGCATAGTCTCAACTTTGCTTTCCGGAGTCTTGGGAGGTGGTGTCTGATAGGACGAGTTCCCATAAGTGCGAGTATACCCACTGTTCTGAAATGGCTTCTGAGCTCCGAAATTCGCAGTCTTGAAATCAGGTTTGAATCCACCTCTCTGAGAGTTGTTAGTGAAGCCGCGGTTGTATGAATTCTGAAACCCATTACCACCTATGTAGTTGACATCCTCTGCTTCACCTTCTTCGATGTTCTCGACCTCCTCAGCAAAGTGCACTGCCTTCTGCTGCTTACCCAATAAAAGACTGTGAACTGAATCCAGCTTTGCATGTACTTCAGCTATCTGTAAACCATCAGCACTACCATTCTGTTTCTTTCTCTCAAAATCAGCATTCTTAGTGCTGTTGCTAGATGCCAGATTCTCAATCAACACATAAACGTCCTCGGGATACCTGGTGTTGAAGTTATCGTTGCTTGCAGCGTCCAAAGCCATCTGATACCTCCAATCGATCCCTCTGAAGAAGATACCCAACAACTGAACCTGCGAGAAACCGTGGTGAGGGCAGTCCCTCTGATAAGATCGAAATCGAACCCAGGCAGCCTTGAATGCCTCAGTCGCTCCCTAAGAAAACTGGGAGATCTTGTTCCTGAGTTCCTCTGATCTCGCATCATCATAGAAATTATTCAGAAAAACAGTCTTGGTCTCCTCCCAAGTGGTCAAAGAACCCGGAGGCAACTGCTTCAGCCAGGAAGCTGCATCTCCACTAAGAGAGTAGGGGAAAAGCTTACAGAAGAGGAAATCATTGGACACTCCATTGTATTTGATACTGGTGATCAAATCCTCAAACCTCTCGATATGATCCATGGGGTGCTCATGGGAAAGACCATGAAATGGATGCTGGCCTACAAGAGTGTAATAGGCAGGCTTCAGCTCAAAGTCGTTCCTCTGAAAAGTCGGAATACGAATAGCAGATCGGTTTGCATAGAACTAATCTGGTCTGTTGTATTCTCCAAGCGTTCTGGCGTGATTACCCTGAGCATTCCCAACATTCCCACGCACAGCTGGTGGGATAATCGCATTAGCAACCGGTGCAGGGGCAATAACGTTACCTTTTGCATCAATTCTCTGTCCCTGCGCGTCACACAGGTGACCCTCCTGATCTCTCAAAACTCCAGCCTCATCACGAGCAAGCACAATCGGATTGTTCATCTCTGTTTGTTTCTTTTGCTTTCTGACTGTACGCTCAAATTCAGCTAGCTCTTCGTTAGATAGGTTGATCAACTGCTTGTTCTTGCTTCCTCTGGTCTCTCGATGCTGCATACACCTGAAAGACAGAAGTTAAAACGCATAAGTGATAGATGTAACAACGAGTATCGATCGATACTAAGAGGGTATCGATCGATGCTCAACACTTAGTCGAAATTCTTAAACCGTAATCTAATGGTGAAATTAGAGTCCCCAGCAACGGCGCCAAAATTTGATGTGCTCAAATCTAATACCCTAAAGTATCTAAGCAGTCGCTATAGTATTTTAGGGGTCAATCCACAAGGACTCAAGATAACACTCAATAGATTCTAGAATATGAATTAAGCTAAACTAAATAGATGAAATTAAGAATAGCAAAACAATTAAAACAGGCAGTAATTCAGTAGAGGAAAACGCTAGGCTTAGGGAAACTTGCAGGCAAATTAGAATTATCAAATCAAATCAATTGTCAGGAATAAATTAAGCTCCCCTCTCAAACTTGAAACACAGATGTAAAGTAAACCAACTGTCGTTGCAAAAACTATCTATGGCTAAACCTAGAATTCCAAATTTCTTTGCAAATTCTATGAATTTAAACAAGCATTAAAGGTCAAGTTCAATTGTTCACAAAATCCCTAAACCAAATTTCTTTGCGAATAGGGCTTTTGCTCACCAAACACTAGATCAGGCAATCAATCATACTTTCGTGCCAATCAAACAACCTAACATCAGATTCTAGTTCGCGAGGCTAGAATAAGCATTAATCTCAAGTCTAGGTGAAAAGTTCTATAGATTATTCCCTAACAATTAATTCAGATCTAATAATTCATCAAATACCTTTAAGCAACCCTAATCCTAACAGGGAATCTACTCAGACATGGTGAATGCAATAAACATCGTGAATAGAATAGATATCATATAATAAAATGAGGTTCAAGATTTCTTCTCCATAAAACTCAATTGCAGAAAACTCTATCTCCAGAAATCACAAGGTGTCTTTCTGGAGGCTCAAAAACCTAATTATATAATCAAAACACGTTTAGGAGTTTTCTCGAAAAATAAAGAAAGCTTCTGGTTCATCTTCGGGTTTTGTTTTGCGATCTGATCACTGGTATCAATCGATACCGTAAATGGTATCGATCGATGCTAGGTTCTTTGGTCGTGTTTCTCCCAAATAAATGGTGTCGATCAATGCTCCTCAGTGTCGATCGATGCTGAGCTTCAGTTTCCCGATCGGCTTCAACTCCAGATTGCTTCAAAAGCTTCCAAATCCTCCAATTAGCTCCACATGTGCCTATAGCTTGAAAAGAACCTGAAAGACTCTAAAACTAAAGAAAAGACTCAACAAAAAGGACTTATAGCATGGTTCAAAGTGGGTAAAAACCATGATATATCACGCTGCGTATGCATATACGCATTATGATTTTAAAAGATACATGGACCCCTGACGTGAGACAAAGCCCGAGCTTGCAGCTTACTTGGAGAACGCATATGTGAAACTATGGGCCCGTGTTCACTTTCCAGGAGAACGATTCAACATACAAACGCGCAACATTGCTGAATCGATAAACTCTGCACTTAAGCCAGTTCGAGGATTTCCCATACCCTTCCTTGTGGAATTCATACGGAAGAAGCTAGAAAGATGGTCTTTTAAAAGGCGAGAAGACGCTATGAGTCTTACAACAAAAGATAGCAAGGGAATTTAATATTTGCTAACTATTCGTCAGCATTATGCTGACCACATGACTGTCGAAAGCATAGACGGTTGGCGATTTCACGTGACAGGATGACATAGTGATTGTATCGTTGATTTCAAACATCGAACATGTGGATGTGGTGTGTATGATGTTAAGAAAATACCTTGCTCGCATGCTATTGATGCTGCTTCTGAGCTTAAAATGGATATTGCCGCCCTCGTATGCCCGTCATACACAAAGGAATATTTGTATTCGACGTATGCAAGAAACATTTTCTCTAAAACCGTTGATATCAAAGAGCCC
This sequence comes from Crucihimalaya himalaica, assembly GCA_004349715.1. Lineage (NCBI taxonomy): Eukaryota > Viridiplantae > Streptophyta > Magnoliopsida > Brassicales > Brassicaceae > Crucihimalaya > Crucihimalaya himalaica. Next base: position 760,396 of record SMJT01000045.1, read on the forward strand.
GATTTTGTCAAGGTGGCAAACATGGCTTGAAATTCCAAGAAAGACTACGCCAAAACCGTGGAAGGCTCACAAGCAATATAGTTGTTCAAAATGCAGGCAATCTCGACAAACTCGCGATAACTGTGTAAGTTAAAATCTTTGTTTGTGATTCCATGAATGTATATTTATATGGCTCAGGGCTTTTTTGAGGGGACTATGTTTTTTTATGTTACGTAGAGTTTCAAGGTTAAGGGAAAGTAGAAGTCTGCTCTTGAAGTCTCCCATAGAAGTCTTTAACTAGGAGTTCAGGACGCAGATGAAGTCTCTCCAGTAGAAGTCTGTATTTGAAGTCTCCCATAGAAGTCTTTAACTAGGAGTTCTCCAGTAGAAGTGTGTACATGCAGTCTCCCATAGAAGTCTTAAACTAGGAGTTCAGTACGCAGCTGAAGTCTCTAGTAGAAGTCTGCGCTGGAAGTCTCTTGAAGTCTCTAACTAGGTGTTCAGTACGAAGATGAAGTCTCTAGGTGAAGTATACTCGTGAAGTCTCCAATAGAAGTCTCTGACTAGTTGTTTGGGTTCCCATATGAAATCTCCACGAGAAATCTACTTTTAAAGTCTCCTTTTCAAACTTGTACTTATATAGTGATGAACAATTCTTTTTGTATTTTTGCGGTTTTCGAACTTTGTATTTGATATAACAAAATCAAGGTTCCAATAATAATAGGAAAAATTAAAGATAATTAACATAATAATTATAAGGGAAATTAAAATTAAAAAAATTAAAGGTTCCAAAAGATAATTAACATAATACTGTAAGAGATTTATTTAGATAATAAGAGATGATAATTAACATGAAGTCTCCAGATGAAGTCTACTCGTGAAGTCTTAAGGAGAAGTATTTAACTAATTGATTGGGTTCCCATATGAAGACTCCAAGCGATCTACTTTTGAAGTCTCCTTTTGAAACTTTTACTAACTTTGTATTTCATTTTACAAAAGTTAGTAATAGTTTAGGGTTTGGGGGTTAAGAGTTTTGGATTAAAAATTAAAATAATAATAAGAGAAATAAAAGATAATTAACATAAACCTAAATAAATTAAAGTTCAAATCCGTTTCAAACGAAATTAAAATAAATAAATTAATGGTTCAAAAATATAATTAACATAAACCCTCTCCGTTTCATAGAAATTAAAAGGATCATGTGCTCTTTGATCCGGCAAAAGATTCAGTCATTTCTCGTGCCTTCTCATTGAAACGGTCCTGATCAGTTATGTAGACTTGAGCAATGGATTCCACGAACTTATCTCCAACACCCAACTTTGGCTCAGTCAACATCTTCACAAGAGCCTCTAATACTGTGGTTATGTAGTTGACGGGGCTCCAGTGATCAGGTAGGAGCATCTTCAAGAGGATATTCCCGCGATCCATGACATTAGGATGGTATATCGCGGTGTTGAAACCAACCTACATTAACCATATGAACCGTCACGATATTTAAAGAATCAATTACATGAAAAGGACTTATTCTAATACTAATTGTCCCTATGTGTTTTACTAACTATTAAACATGCGTGCGTTACCTAAGTTCCATTTGTGTAACTGGAATATGATCAAAACTTACATGTGGGGGTTTCAGTGGGTATTCTGGCGTATAATGAATAGTCACTTTGAAAACCCCTCCCTCATAATGGGTGCCAAGAGGGCCAAAGATCATACCCTTCCAATGGAATATGCATCGGCCTCAAATCCTAAAAGAATTTGGTAAGAAATTAGAAGCTTGCATGAATTGTAATATCTGGAAAAAAAAAAATTTGGTGAAGCTGTATAGAGATTACCTGCCGTGAAGTGAGGATGCAGATTCTTCAAGAGGTTCCTCAAACCTCTTTTGATGACTCATGTTGTGTACAACATTTTTTGAGAGATTTCTTTAGATAGCAAGAGATGAAATTGAAATTTTTTGCAACTCAGTAATAGTGATACAGAAAAGAAGGTTGCGTGTTCTGAAGGGAGTAATAATGATAAGAAGCGACGTTTCACTAAGGTCTGCTTCATTTTGCGTGGTTCTTATCGGGAATAGTGGCTTTATTTACTGCGAGTCAAAATAGAAGTCTGTTCTTGAAGTCTAAAACTAGGAGTTCAGTACGCAGATGAAGTCTCCAATAGAAGTCTGCTCTTGAAGTCTCCCGAAGAAGTCTCTAATTGGGTGTTCAGTACGAAGATGAAGTCTCCAGTAGAAGTCTGCTCTTGAAGTCTCCTAGAGAAGTCTCCTAGAGAAGTCTCTAATTGGGTGTTCAGTACGAAGATAAAGTCTCCACATGAAGTCTACTCGTGAAGTCTCTACTAGAAGTCTCTAACTAGTTGTTTAGGTTCCCATATGAAGTCTCCACGTGAAGTCTGCATTTGAAGTCTCCTTTCCAAACTTTTACTTATATAATTATGACAGTTTTTTTTGTATTTTTGTGGTTTTCTAACTTTGTATTTCATTTAACATATCATATATGTCAAACGAATTTAATAATGTTACAATAACTTATTGGCTTGTTCCATTGGGTGACAAAAATATTCCCGCAATAGCAGCCGAAAGAGGCAAATTATATACAAGATTTCTAAATATACGATTAAAAGAGAAGCTTAGCGTTCGTCGTATAAGTCCAAACCTTCGTAACCACGTTTCTCAGTCCCCGTTATGCCGAGCTCATCAAATATTTCAAAAGCAAGCTTCTACCTTATGAACTTAATGTTCTTATCACACAAGAGGTTTGGAGGAAATGGTATGCCAAGCGCATGACACTCGATGTACTTCAGGCAATACACTCCACAATCACCGCTTTGAAAGTTTTTAGGAACTGCCGTTTGTGGAACCCGCTCTTATGTGTAGGGAACATAAGGGTGCTTAGCTTTTTGGTCCGAAGGAGCGAGAAGGTTCATAAGATAAGCCATTATATCGCAAATAGGATATACTACAGCATCAGTCTCCTCATCCTTGCTTACAGTTAAATCGTTATCCAAAATAACGATGTGTCTCTTATGAACCTGAATCATTAACGCAACCCAATGCCTATCCTTGATGTTAAGGGAGGTGTAGATTTCATCCACATCTATACCCCACATCTTGTCAGAACTCTGGTTGCTCTCCAGTGTAGAGATCAAACGCCTCAGAATGTAGCACTCTGCCTAACCCATTTTCATCAGCAGACATTTGAAATTCTTTGTACTTAGACCTCCACAACGTGGTGAAGATCGAATCAATGAAGCAGATCATGTCGCTCCTAAACCATTATGGATGCTTCGTGAACCGTTGTCTTAGTAAATTGATTCCAGCATCAATGTGTTGTTCTAAGAAAATAATTAGTTATGGTAAAGAAACGTTACAATTAACGATAAAAAAAACAGAAGTCTCCATATGAAGTCTAAAAGGGAAGTCTCAAACCGAAGTCTGAGAATGAAGTATCGAATTACAGTCCAGAATGAAGTTTATACTTCACTGTCAGACTTCAATCTGAGACTTCACCCTTAGACTTCACTCTCAGACTTCACTCTCAGACTTCTCTCTCAGACTTATTATACGAAGTCTCACCAGGTCCCAAAGCTATTTTGTGGGAGACCACAACGTGCGGTACCAAAATGTGCTTGAGACTTTCTCGGGGTTCCTCTTCTTCGTCTCTCTGTAAAATGAAGTCACACACACATTCAAAATTAAGTCACATAAACTAGGTTTAAAACTGTTAAATAGTGCGACTTACGGCCAAGTCTCGAAGAAGGCAATCAGCTTGTGTTTTTAGTCCTTGTCGATAGAACCAAAAGTGTTATAGCCATTGCCGCGTGCAACCAGCTTAGCCGAAGATACAGCCTCCGTACCAGGGCGAACAACCTGCCTCTCTTTCATCTTTAGCTGATCACTCATTTTCTTAGCCATGAGCGATGTTGCTTTCTCCTTCAAGCTCTGTTTTGCTCTTTTTGGTTTATCAAACTCCATATATACTTCTTTGGGTGTATCCACCATCACAACACTTGACTCACTGCCCTGGTAAACACTACTATTGCAATTTCACATGGATAAGGCACACCAACAAACATCATTCAAATACTATTACAAGTTTTTGAAATAAGAGTTAAACATGCCAACAACATTCCAACAACCCAACAAGGTTCATAATTCACATAATTTGTGTGACTGACTACTCTTGGCAGCTACTCTTTTACTTTTCTTCTCCTTCTTAAACTCCTCAATATCCTCCTTCTTACTAAGCTGGTTTATGTTCTTTTTGGGAATCTTTGGGTTAAGGGGAGGAAGACTAACCCCATCGTCAGGTGCATTTGATTTGGCATCAGACTGAGCCTGCTTTTCTTAAGGATTCTCTTTTACTTCCTCGAGTTCTTTCTTCATAGCTCCGCTCGTGAACTTATCAAAAGCACAACTCAGATCGTCTACTTTGTTAGTGAGTAAGATAATCTTCATTCCAAATTCAACCAACTCCCCTTTCAACTCTGCCTCAAACGTGTTGAGTCGAGCAACAACTGCATCCTTCAATGCATCACATAAGCGCTTCTCAAATTCTACAGCAGAGGATATACGAGCTTTCTTCAAACTACCCTCTCCAGGAGCTTCTAGCTCTCTCTTAATGCCATGATACGTGCCCTCATACGGCTCATCCTTCACCTTACCTTCACCTTCACCTTCACCTTGTTTTCCTTGAAGTTTGGGGGCAACACACCCAAAGATTGTGAGTGTCCTTTTTGCCAATACCAAAGATTCATTGACAATCGCCCAAACACTGCTTTCAAAATGTTGACAATTCTCTGATCCTCCTCATCATCATCCCACCGTGGGAATATCTCCTCAAATGCTTTCTCGACAAAGCTGCAAACTCTGGTCTACAAACATAAAAATAAATAGAAGGAGATCAGATAATATAATAACAGACTTCATGTGTGAAGTCTAAGAAAAATTTTCTAGAAAGATGTCTCTAATGACACCACATATCAGAGCTTTGATAATATACCTGCTTGAGGATGCCATTTCTGAGGTTTTTCTTCTCCCTTGATCCTTTGTAAGCTAGAAGAGGTGGCGTTGGGTTACCGCGAAGAGGATCTCCCGCCTCTATTGCAATGTCCGGTAGGGCAAAGTAAACTCAAGACTGCAACGCTTGGAAAAACCCCTGATTTGATAAGTCCTGGTGATATCCGCAGCCTTCACCGAAGAAATCAAAATCTTGAAAGCTACTCTTCTCGAAGGGTATGCAGCAAACTTGTCCAGATCCATTACAAGCCTAGCAAGGTTTACATTGATGCCCTGATGCTGGGGGTGTGCATCAATGCAGCTGGCAAGGATGGCTACATAGCCCAACCTCACGCGATCTTCTGTATCCCACTAAGAACAGCGTGTAGTACACGCTGACACCAAGTCTTCATAGCTTGGTCCACCTGCCACATCGACTCCAAGCTTTATCCAAAACTCTCTCATCTCATTCGTGATCTCAGCCTCAGACTCGAAGTCATTAGATCTTCCACATATTCGCTGTTGAGCGCGGTGATGTGTTTAAACTCGTTTATAGAGAATCTCACAGGGACTTCACCAACTAGACTCCAAATCTCATACTTTTGAAGAATACAAGTTGGAAACCGAGCATATAGTGGACCAACCTCAATGCCCATGCGATCTGTTGCTCGTGGTACATTAGGAATACACCCAGAGGGGAAGTACAAATCCTTTACCATTTAGCTACAGTTAGTGCACGCTTGACAGCTTCAAGAAGCTTAGGTATTCCGCTGTAGTAGCCTATACTTTTTCCAGGCTGCGGCTCAACGTCTTTGGTAAAATGCCTGGGTGGAAACTCTGGCATATGGTGAATATCCTCCTTCGGTTCATATTCAGTTATTTCGCGCGAAAGAGCCATATTACAAACCTATGTCACAGAAAAAAAAACGAGAAGTTAGATAACTGTGAAGTGTACGGTACTTCGCCGGTGAAGTCTCCAACACTCTAGTAACTATAAATTCGATCAGAAAAGAGACAGATGAAGAGACTAAACTGAAATGGAATTTGTAGATGAATAAAGATTGAATATATAAATAGACGGTTGCGACTCCTAGATCTGCGAATCAAATAAATGATGGGATTAGATACAAAAAAAAAGAAGAAACAGTTTAGAGAAAGAGTAGAGAGAGGGTGTCGTCGTATGATGATTTTCTGGCGAGAATTCCTAGTCCACAGCGAAGGTTTGGTGAAAGAGTGAGGAGTCGGCGTTTTGTTGACGGTTTGGGGTTTTCCCGCAGGGAGGAAAAAAATCGATAACTTACGATGGCGACGATCGTAGAAGACGAGATAGAGTGTCGACGTTTAGAGATTTCCAGCAACGTTTGGTGATTCGGAGGAAAAAGAGAGCGATGGAGATTTTTTTGTTTTTTAACCCAGATTAACTATTGCAATTTCATAGTTAACTTGTTAATTAAATGTAATTTTTTTCCCCCCAAAATTTTTAACCCAAAAATATTGAAAGTTTTCAAAAATTTTCAAAATTTTTTGAAAGTTTTCGAAATTAGACTTCTAAAATGAAGTCTGATAAATTGCTTACTTCACAGACGAAGTGTCTTAGCAGACTTCACCAAAGAAGTCTGTAAACTCTAAATTTATTCTAATGATTAACGAACCATTAAATTACTAACTAGATGCACTGAATCACCTTGGGTCTTGAGTCCATTCATAATGACTTCGTCTTTGCCCTTTCCGATGTCCAAAAGCCATTATTGAACAAACATAATTATTGAGCATGAGCATGAAGGCTCTTGGAGAGTCTGAGTGTGAAGTTATTATGAATGGCTTTAGGACAAAGATTTCATGTAAGTTTAAACCAAACAATAATAACATCATGACAAAACTCACATTATTGTAATTTACAACCACCTTTTATTAATCATAATAGGGACAATATGTTAAAGTGTGTGGCAACCGGCGAACACGCTTATAACTTCTGGAATGGCTTTAGCACCAGGAGGGGCGGAGCGGTGATCATGGTGCTTAAATTATGGAGGATCAATCCGTTCGCACGTAAGTGTGTTACTCACTATAGTTTAACATATCCTAATTGATCTCGACAATACTAATCTAATTCACACAGGTGGTGATGATGACACTTGGCTAGAAACTGAAGAAGGCTTCTCAGACATTTTGGTCAACCCAACGATGGATGAGGATGAAGATTTGAGGGACAACTTCGTGATATTTGATATGATAGTTGCAAGACAAAAGGCAGTTGTCCCTATATAGGGAATTTATCTATCTAACTCTTTTTTTCAGAACCTAAGTTTCAATTATTTTAAACTTTGTTTTAGATTTATTTGAATTTCAGACTTCTACAAAGAAGTCTACGCTAACAAAATGTTAAAGACTTCACACACGAAGTCTACTGTGAGACTTCACCCGAGACTCGAGAAGTCTGTAAGCCCTAAACTCTAAAATTCGAATGTTTTTCACTTTTTGTTAACAAATACTAACATCTGACATCAAAATAGTATATAATATCCAAAATCTAACAACTATACGAAAGATCGCCATTTTATATCAAAAACATATCAAACTAAGTCTAACACTAAAGATATATGCATGGATTCTTACCCATTGGCAACCTCTAACCTATTATGCCTCACATGGTTTACATAAAATGGCTTAGTTTTATAAAATTTTATTTTTAAACCTATTTGCTTTGATTTAAAATAATATTTCATTCAAAATTTTTGATCGAAATATTTTAATTATTTTTTAATTTAAATTTTACATTTAATTACGGTTCCAGACTTCATAGTTGAAGTCTGTGACTGTTTATGGTATTTTAGAACATAATCAATTACATGCTTAAATTTTATGAAATTTTTGGAAATTTTAGTTTATATAGTTCATATTTTGGATAATCTTATTTTCTTTAGAAGAAATTGAATTAAAATTATTTTTTATTATTTTTCTAATTTAAATCTAAGGTTTAATTACGGTTCAGACTTCATGGATGTCATGAACGAAGTCTACTGTGAGACTTCGTTCAAGAAGTCTACGCCCCGCGGAGGTTAGAACAGTAATTGTGGTTTCTGTTTCACTACACCAAAACAGGGTTTTTGCTACTGATTCTGCAGTCGCTACATTTCCCGACTATTTTGCTACTGATTACCGACTGCTTGACGAACATTTCTAAACAGTCGTAAAACAGTCGGTATTTAGCGACCTAATAACTCAGTCGTTAAATAGTAGGAAATTTACGACTGTATAGTGACTAAATTGAAGTAAAAATGTAGTCGGTAATTAGTAGCAACTATGGATAACATTTCCCAACTGATTTGCTACTGATTAGCTACTGCAGAGGAAATGATTTCCACGTGTTTTTATAACTGCTTTAAGCGACTGATTTGCTACTGTATTCGGCGGGTCGCAAATCAGTCGCTAAAAGTAGTTAAACACATGTAAATCATTAAGTGGTTGGTGTACCTAATTTACGCTGCAGTAGCAAATCAGTAGCAAATCAGTCGCTAAATGCAGTTAAACACGTGGAAATCATTTGGTGGTTGGTATACCTAATTTCCGCTGCAGTCGCTAATCAGTCGGGAAATTTTCTATAAATATGCCATACTCGAATTTTCTTCTCACAATTGTAGAAACACAAAGTAAAGAAAGACATTATAAACACAAATCAAAGAGAGATTAAGGTTTCTCAACTTATTTATGTCGGGAAATTACAATTATGGTAATTCTCGTGAGTGGATGTACCGTAGGTTCGATGAAGCGACAGGAAATCTCTCGGCAGAGTTCACATCGGGGGTGGATCAATTCGTGGCATTTGCAAATAGCCAGCCTCTAGCGCAGAGAAATCGGGGTATGTTTCACTGCCCTTGTCTTGTTTGCGAGAATGAGAAATTTATCCCGGGTACAAGAGTTTTGAGACATCTGTATAGTAGAGGATTTATGCCAGATTATTATATCTGGTATAAACATGGTGAAGAACTCGATATGGATTTAGGAACGAGTTATGTTGATAGGACGCATATTAGTGGGAATGAAGAAGTGGGTAATGTAGTAGAAGATAGGTATGTGGATATGGTGAATGATGCGTTTCGTGTTAACGTTAGTTTTGATAACTATCATCAGGATGATAGTTATCAGAATGTAGACGCACCGGTACGTAATCATTCAAAAAAATTCTACGACTTGTTGGATGGAGCGAATACTCCATTATACGATGGTTGTCGTGAAGGTCACTCGCAGTTATCCTTAGCTGCTCGAATCATGCAAAATAAGACAGATCATAATATGAGTGAAAAGTTAGTGGATTCGATATGCGGAATCTTCAAAGATTATTTACCTGAAGGAAACCAGGCAACCGGTTCACATTACGAGGCTGACAAATTGATGCGCAATTTAGGGCTCCCATGTCATGCAATTGATGTTTGCATCAACAATTGTATGATCTTTTGGAAAGATGATGAAAAGATTGATAAGTGTCGGTTTTGTAATTCAGAAAGATGGATGCCTAACGAGCAAAACCGTAGGTCCAATGTACCATATAGTCGTATGTGGTATATGCCTATTGCTGACAGATTAAAGAGAATGTATCAGAGTGAGAAGACTGCAACGGCAATGAGATGGCATGCCGAGCACGAAGCAAATGAGGGAGAAATGTGTCATCCGTCTGATGCTGCGGAGTGGAAAAATTTTCAAGATCAACATCCCCGGTTTGCAGAAGAACCCCGTAACGTTTATCTTGGATTGTGTACAGATGGGTTCAATCCATTTGGCATGTCAAAAAATCATTCGTTGTGGCCTGTGATCTTGACTCCGTATAATTTACCCCCTAGTATGTGCATGAATACAGAGTACTTGTTTCTAACCATTATCAATTCAGGGCCAAATCATCCGCGAGCTAGTCTCGATATCTTCCTCCGACCTCTCATTGATGAGTTAAAAGAACTGTGGTCTACTGGAGTCAATGCATACGATGTGTATAAGAAGGAAAATTTTATTCTAAAAGCGGTGTTGTTGTGGACGATAAGCGACTTTCCGGCGTATGGCATGTTATCAGGATGGACCACCCATGGCAAATTGTCTTGTCCAATTTGCATGGCAGATACACAGTCTTTTTATCTGAAGCACGGAAGAAAGACGTGTTGGTTCGATTGTCACCGAAGATTTCTCCCTTATGATCATCCTCTAAGGAAGAATAAAAAAGACTTTTTGAAGAAGAGAGACGCTAGGAAAGACGATCCACCAGTGTCTTTGACCGGTGAGCAAATTTATTCATATCGGGTGAAACGTGTTAATCCACCAAAAACAAAGGATGTTGGTGGCAACGGTCACGATAAGAAGATGCCTGGCTTTGGGAAAGAGCATAACTGGCACAAAGAAAGCATATTCTGGGAATTGCCGTACTGGAGGGACCTCAATCTCCGACACAATCTCGATCTGATGCATATAGAGAAGAATTTTTTTGACAACATCATGAATACTCTTATGCGTGTGAAGGGTAAATCAAAAGACACCATCCCGTCAAGATTGGATATAGAAAAATTATGTTCTCGGCCACATTTACATGTTGATGATCAGGGTAGAGCCCCTTTTCCTCCCTACTCATTGGAAGACAATGCCAGAAAAGCATTATTGGAATGTGTACAACATTCGGTCAAATTCCCAGATGGTTATGCTTCAGACTTAGCTAGTTGTGCTGATTTGACCAATGAAAAGTTTTCTGGGATGAAGAGTCATGACTGCCATGTTTTTATGGAGCGGCTACTTCCATTTATCTGTGCAGAACTACTAGACCGGAACGTTCATACTGCGTTATCAGGTACTAATTACTTATAATTTGAAGAAAATAAATCACATAAATATGCATGTTAGTAATTTATATTAACCATTTCCAGTTTTAATATATAAATTGTAGGGGTTGGAGTATTTTTCCGTGACTTATGTTCGAGAACTTTGCAGAAAAGTCGCGTCCAAATTCTAAAACATAACATAGTGTTAATCCTATGTTCTTTGGAAAAGATCTTTCCACCATCCTTTTTCGACGTGATGGAGCACCTACCTGTACATCTCCCGGACGAAGCTGAACTAGGAGGCCCCGTGCAATACAGGTGGATGTACCCTTTTGAAAGGTTTTTCAAAAAGTTGAAAGGTAAAGCAAAGAACCAAAGATATGCAGCAGGATCGATTGTTCAATCATATCTAAGGGAGGAGGTAGCTTATTTCACAGAGCACTATTTTCCCTCGATTATACAAACGAAATCAAGGTAAATGCTATAATTATTTAAAGTTTCACATCCCATTTGATATACACCTGCTAGCTATTATAAATTGATTTTCACTACTTTGGTCAGGTTGACAAGATTCGCTGAAGGTGATGTCCCCGAATATCATTTCGATGGAGTCCCTGATATATTTACTCATGTAGGTCGACCCTCTGGCGAAATTCATGAAATCTGGCTTTCAGATAAAGACTATCGATGCGCACATGCATATGTTTTGCGAAATTGTGGTTATTTCGAGCCACTTGAGAGGTATAATTTGGAATGTCTATAACTTACAATTAAATATAGTCCATATTCGATTTCTCATATATTTTTCTGGTGTTATATATATATATAGTTTCTTCGAAGATTATATTAGTGTAAAATATCCGGACTTCTCCGAGAAAGAAATCCTGGTGAAAAGAGCTGAAGAATATCCTTCTTGGATCAAAGAATATGTAACTCTCTAAATATTTGAAATTTGAGTTTTTTTCTTCAATATATTTGATATTAATGTCTATCTATATGCAGGTTACTACCTGGAACGCCGAGATTCCTTTTCCAACATGGGTGCTCGACATAATTCATGGTCCCGTGAATAAGGCCAAAACTTGGCCCATCTATTATACAAGAGGATATGTTTTTCATACCAAGAATCACAGTGAGGGAAGAAAGACTTGTAACTATGGTGTATGTGTTACTGAGGAGCATTGTAGCAATGCAGCTGACCGAGCTGATTTCCACGGTATCTTAACTGATATCATAGAACACGAGTATGAAGGGGTGGTTAATTTGAGAATCACACTTTTTAAGTGTAAGTGGTACGACCCTGTGATCGGTAGAGGAACTCGGAGGAGCAATGGTGGGATTGTAAACGTTCTTCAATCGAGAAGATACTATAAATACGAAACTTTTATTCTTGGTACATACTCATATACTCTTATGCGTCTGTCGATACCATCATATATTGATATACTTCTATATATTGATATTGCACAGCCTCTCAAGCGGATCAAGTATGTTATATCCCGTACCCAAACAGCCATAAACCGAGACATTTGTGGCTAAATGTTGTTAAAGTCAAACCGAGGGGAAAAATTGCAGGAGTCTATGTAAACACGGAACCAACTCTTTTACAACAAGAAACTGATGATCATGTAATGTTGACTACAATTGAAGATCTCGTAGTCGACAATTCGCTACAAGGAGCAAACCCAGTTAATCTCGATTACGATGTCGGCGATGCGGAACCAGAAAGAAGAATTTCTGTGTAATTTATCGGAATCTGATGATGACGATTCAGAAGGTGTATCTTACTAATTATGAGAATATTATATGGTACCTAAGTTTTTGTTTGATCAAGATATTTTATGTATTAGTATGTTATATATGTTTAATTTTATTAATATGTGTAATTTAAAAAATTTTGGGGTGAAAATTTTTTGGTGAAATTTTTTGGTGAAAATTTCATTTCCCGCCTACATTTTGGGCTGAACTAATTTTAGTGGGCTCAAATAATTTGGTCCGCCCTAATCAAATAATTTGGTTTGTTCTCTCTTATCCCGATCAAATTCTCTCCTCTTCCTCTTCCTCTCTGTAACCCTAATCGAATTCTCTCCTCTTCCTCTCTTATCCCGATCTCGATCTGTTCGATTCTATCTTCTTTCTCTCTTATCCCGAACTGTCCCATCCTCTCCTCTTCCTCTCTTATCTCGATCTGTCCATGGGTGGAAAGAGGAAGCGAAAACTCGTCCCTCCAACTAACACCTTAGTGAGAACGCCGGCTTCTCTTCCAAAAACTCGGTATGATTTTGTACCGAGAACGGCGACTGACCCACCGGTTCTCCCCAACAACCAACGTCAGCCGTCGGTGAGGGACTACCCTCCTCCGAAGCAGCTTTTCCCAGCCTTAGCGGCTTCGCCATCTGGTGCATCTCCTTCGGCCACAACGGCTCCGAGATCTGAAGCGTCTGCAAATCAAGAGGGAACAATGCTTCCACCTTCCAGACCATCTCTGGCTGCTGAAACTCAAGCCACTCCACATCGACCCACTCCACATCGAGCAGCTCAATCTCCTCACAGTTCTCAATCTCAACCGCCTCCACATCAACCAGCTCAATCTCCTCACAGTTCTCAGGCACAAAATTCACACAACACAGAAGAAGATGACGAATTGAGTGATCTTGGAGGTCAGCCTCAACCCAATCTCTCCGAAGACCAGATGGAGGCTCTTAACTCGCTGCTTCTTGCGCCACGGCCGAAGAACATCACAATCCTTGATCCCGACCTCATCGAGCCTGATTCAACTTGGTAAAATCGCTTTCTCTCTGTAATCTCTAGTTAGTTTTTTTTACTTCAACAATTTCTTATTTGGTTGTACTGCAACAATTTATTATGTTCCTTTACTACTTGTTGATATTCATTGCACAAGAAGTTTATTGTTGATGAGTTTATTGTTGATCCAATGGCAAAGCAAATGTTTGATTACAGAAACACGAAATTTTCATTGTAGTTTGTGATTGAATTTTCAGTAAGCTAACTGCTTTTCATTGTAGTTTATGAATTCCCGATAAGCTAGTATACGGTTTTAGATCCTTTTAGTATAGTAGAATGAAATGAAATGATATGTTTCTGTGAACTACATTCGATGGCTGATTCTGTGATTGTTGCTCAATAACAATGATATATTTCGGTGTCTTTGTAGGTTTGGTTATGACAAATCATCTCTAACACGGAAGATTACAAAGTGTTTCACCAACAAGTTTGATGGCCCCTACTACAGTTGGTCGAGTGTGCCTAGAGAAAGACAAGAACGGTACTTCGTTGAATTCGCGGTAAGAATCTCTCTGTTGTAACACCAAACTTCTCTGTTTTTCTTGTATTTGCTTTAACACTTATCTTTCTCTGTTGTTTTGTAGAAAAAACACAGATGGGATCCATCTTTAACAGGTTTGGTTCAAGAGCATTTCGAGTCTATAATTCAACTTCGCTTGAAAGACATGGTGAGCACTGCGAGATGTAATGACGAGCAACCGAAATGGATTCATGATACGCTCTGGGAAGAGATGAAAACACATTGGAGCACTGAAGAACAAAAATCAAAGAGTGCAACAACCTCAGCAGCTCGGATGTCTGATCGTAAAGGTCTCGGTCCTCACAAACATACCTCTGGACAGAAGTCTTACCGACAAATCGAACAAGAAATGGTAAGTCAGTTTTAACATTTACTTGGTGCTTGAATCTGTGATATATGGTTTTATGTTCTTAATGCTTTACATTTACTCTAACTAAGTTTGCTGATATACTGATTCACCTTATTTTTTTCCCATTTCAGGTTGTTGAATTGGGGAGACCAGTGAGCTTCGGAGAGGTGTTCATCAGGGCACATACCAAGAAAGATGGGACCTTTGTTGATCTGAAAGCGAAGCAAGTTGTTGCGGCCTATATGAAGAAAAGGGAAGAGAAGTTGTCTGAACATGACTCGGAAACCACAGAGCTTTCGGATGGTCGTCATCCAGTGCTATCCATAGAAGAGGATAACGAGCTCTTTATTCAGGTGAAGTGCTTTGTTTATGTTGTTATGTTTTGGAAATTGATTGATGATAGTGTCTGAGATTAATAGTCTACACTCACAAATGATAGAGGAGAAATATTTGGTTTTGGAAATGTTTGGTTTTCTTTTTGATGATAGTGTCTGAAATTGATTGATGATAGTGTCTGAAATTGATTGATGATAGTTTTCTTTTTGTAGTCTACACTCACAAATGATAGAGGAGAAATGTTTGGTTTTGGAAGCCTCAAGAATCTGGTCAAGGGAAAGGTACAAAACCCGGAAACCTCGGCTTCTTTCCGGCAGATGCAACAACAGCTTCAAATGGCTGAAGAGAAGCTGAAGGAACAAGCTGCTCTTATCGCACAGCAAGAAGCAGAGAATGCTCGAGTTTCAGCTGCTCAAAGCGCCCAGACCGCTGAGCTTGCGATTGTCCACAAATTCTTGCAAACCGATGAGCGCTTCCTCACATTCCTCGCCCAACACACTTCTTCTGCTTCTGCTAATCCCTAAGACACTTGTTCCTTTTATCTGAAACTTGTTCCTTTATTCTGAAACTTGTTCCTTTTAAAACATGTCTGAAACATGTTTAAAACATGAATTATGTTGTGTGTTTAAAAACTTGTTCTTAAGTTTTTAAATTTGTTTTCACTTTTCGATTGCTTTAAATTTGTTTTTTCTTTTCTTTATAGCTTCAACATTGAATTAAAATCAATAAACCGATTAGTTACTAAACAACATTAAGAAATTGATAATTAGTAGTAGGTATTCATAGTAACAACAAAAACAAAACCAGTCGTAAAACAGTAGTTAAACTTTGCCAAAAACAACTAAATCGATGATCAGTTTAGTCGTAAATTAGTAGCTCAAGTCGTAGGTAATAAGTCGCTATTTAGTAGCTAAATTTTACGACTGAATACAGACTGAACTTTTAGTAGCAAAATTCAATCACTATTCAGTCGCTAATCCGTCGTAATATTTTTACTACTGATTAGAGACTAAATAGCGACTGATTATATCAGTCGCTAATCCGTCGTCAATCGGTAGCAATTTTGCTACTGATTTATTTAGCGACGAGACCTTTAACTACGACACATATCAGTCGCTAATCAGTCGTAAAACTCTGTTTTGCTACTAATTTCCTACTGTTTTTGCAGTAGTTAAAAGACTGTTTCCTTGTAGTGTTTTTTTGTTTGCAAATAAGAGGGTTAATGTAATTTTCATATCCTTATGGTCTAGTTTTGCATATGTTTCAATTTAGGGTCTAGTTTTGCATTCAAACTCAATTTTAGGTCTAGTTTTAGCAATTCCCCCAAAATAATAAAAAATGATTCATAACTACACGAACTATAAGACATTACATAACCACGTATACGAAATATAAAAATGTCATGTTAAGTACACCAACAAATAAATAATGTATAGTGACATACACAAAATATAGGACACTACATAACCAAATTTTTTAGAAAACTTTGTATTAAATCTATTATCATCAAAATATTAGAATATAAAATTCAATCAATTGAAATAATACTACAATTAAATAGATACTATAAACTACAAAATTAAATAACATTATATTTGTTTGAAATTTTGAATTATTTCATATTTAATCAAATTCTCACTGTCAATAACTTATTTCCTTTAGATGCCTTTTTATAAACATTTTATTATTTTATCAAATGAAAAAATATTTTACATGAACACATTATTTATTTAAATCATGCATGAATAAATAGAAATTTTGTTTACTTTTTGTCCTATTCTTTGGCCAGTTTAAGCTCCCTATTTAGTTATGTAGCTGAAAGGTCCTAATGTAAATATATTCATCTTGCATCATTGTTCTTGAAAGCGTATATGTTCCTTGACAACAAACAACGTATGCATATCTTAACAACGATCGATGTTAAAACAAAAATTCTTACATATTGGCATCTTAACATATCGCATTAATTCCGTGACCTGATATTTAGTGAAATGTAAACGACGTGATTAGGGGAAAATACCTTATGTCCTATAGAGATAATAGTTGCAAAAAATGTTTTTAAATATATAATGGTTATGCTCGTATATCTATATAGATTTTTTTCTCTTAATTAAAGAAGAAACATAATAGGTGAAAACACCTCTCTATATAAAGTAGTACTGTCTCACAAAATTGTATCCGTTCACGAAGTTGTTCATTTACTCTACTAATCTCTTGGTTTTGCTCTAGTCATGAGGAGCTTCATTATAACCACAGCACTCCTTGTAGGTCTCCTCTGCTTCCTCTCTCTCCCAATTTCAAGCGTTGGTTTACCTAAGGAACCGTCGCCTAAGCCGTTGAAACTAGCGGTCGGACACCACCATCAAAAAGGTTCTGGCCAACTTGGAGACTCCAAGGTTGGTTGGGCTAGCTCTTCCGTATCAAAGTCAAACGCACCTCAATCGCCTCCGGGATTGCTACCGGCGTTCCCCAACATCCCGGGGCTTCCTTACATCCCAGGAATTCCCATCATTCCAGGACTTCCCAACATCCCGCAAATACCAAACATTCCGAGGATTCCTAGCATCCCACAACTACCAAACATCCCGAGGCTTCCTAACATTCCGGGCCTCCCTAACCTCCCTGGCCTCCCTAGCCTCCCGGGCCTTCCCAGACTCCCGGGACTGCCTCCTCTACCGCCAGCCCGGTCACAAGTTGTGCCGCATTCGGCTGAAGTGGAGAAGTGCTTGACGAAAGATGGATCAAAGACATCAGCGAAATGCTTTTCGCAGATATTGTCGAGCTGGACAAAGAAAGATTTTGCATTGGACATGGAGTGCTGTGAGATCATTGTAAAATTGGACAAGAAGTGCAAAAGCAACGTTCACATGTTGTTCAAGAGCCCATTTTTCGTTCCTCTTCTTCGATACTCGTGCCACATCAAGCACACCATAAACTAAGCGAGTTCCTCCAATCGATATTAGTTTTTTATACGTTTGCCGTTCATGTGTTATTTCCCTAATTTTCTGCTTCGTTTCATGTCGTGATCATCTCACGGACTTTTTCTTTATTATATGTTCTTCGTTGAGTAATACGTGGCTATTAAACATAATAATTTAAGTGAATCTGAAAGAACTCAACTGCAGGAATAAACTATATAAACTATAAATTCTATATAATCATCTTATGGGTTTTCAATGCTTAACTTTATTTCTAAAATTAAAATTCGATAGCAATTAAAATTATAGTAATTAAGTATGAATTTCATTGATCTCACAAAAAAAAAAAAAAAAAAGAGTGGAACAACTTGCACATAACGTTTACTTCCATTTTCTCTCAAACCCATAGCTTAATTTCTATATTCTAATTCAACGCTAAGTTTTCTTCTTCCTTTTTCTTTCAATCCCAAACTTAGGGGTGTCAAAATAGATAAACCAACTCAAACCAACACATAACCCAATGAGTTGAAACTTAAATGGTTTATGAGTTAATCCAACTCAATTAATAAATGGTTTGGATCAAACCATAACTCATTTAAAGTAATGAATTAATGGGTTAAATGAGTTACTCATAGAATTAAATGATTGTATGACATGTTTCAATCTAAATTTCCCTCTTTTACTCGTAAATCAAAACTGTAAATCAAAATTGAAAATCAAAACTGTATGTGACAAACCTAAACCTATTTTCTAACTCAATGATCATATCATAAGACACTAAACAATTCTAATTTCATATTAAACACCTAGAGAATTCTTTTTTTTTCTCTCTTCTTATTAAGCTCTTCTTTTCTTTTCCTGTTTTGATTTTCATTTTTTTTTCCAAACACAAGAGGAGGTAGTATTTTAGGATTGAAATTTTATTTGTTGGTTCATTCTTCTTTCAAATTGATTAAAATCTATGAATGGAACTGAATTGTTATTGTCTTGCGTTGGGGCTTGAAATCATTTTTGTTTAAAAAATATACATTGGGCTTTCTTATCCTAAGAGGGTTGTTATTGGCAAGTGCGTAATCAGTTATAACGGTTTTGACATGGGTGCTTGATTTTGAGGGAAAAAAAGAAGGGTCATTTTGAAAACTACTCATTTTCTATATTTAATGAAAAATATAATTTTTATATGTAAAATGACAATTATGTCCAAATTTAAATTAAATGCTATCTTTATAATAAATAAAAAATAAATTTGAAATTTAGAGGAAAAGAAACTAAATTCGAAATAATATTAATTGTTATTACTAATATTTAATTCTTTTTAAGATAAAAATGGTTTATTGGTATTATATATTAAAATTTAACAAGATAATACTAAAAAAATATAATAAAGTATATCTCTTAATATATGTCATGTTACTTAAAAAACTCCACCGCTTCAACCACATTATTCAACTCAACACATATCACCAAAAACTAAAGATTATCTTCAAAGAAAAGTTGCAAAGTAAACAAGTTCATAACTTAACATCGTAAATTGCTGTCATATACATGACTTAACATGCATGTTCACGATAGTATCACATGCATGACTTAATGATGTAAGCCTCGGGGGTGAGGATTACGGAACACGAACAGGATCCTTTATTCCATGAACGGTCGTCGACGTTTCCTAAGGAATCTCGAACGTGGGTGAAGATCTGACTCGATGGCGGTCGCTTCTCTCGAGTGGGATCGAACAAGGGAGATGTGTTGGCGGTAGGAAGTGCACCACAGAGGGATGGTAGACTCTGATACAGCACAGATCTAGTCTCGAAGACTCACTCGTCGAGAACAAGAACAAGAACAAACTAGAGTTTTTGCCTTAGTAAGAAAATGCGATATTTTATTGATAGTGGTAAAAATCGGTTACAGGGCTGCAAGGAGACTTTATAATAGTCCTATCAGCTAGCCCGAAGGCCCAAAAATAAAAATAAAAAGCCTAACAACAAAGTCCAAAAATGCGAAAACAAAAAAACACAAAGCTCATCGTTTTACTAAAGCTAGAAAAGGAAACTACTAATGCGCACGTTGAACGCGAGTGTTGGTGTCGATTAAGTCGTGGACTTAGCCGTTGGAAGGGCTGTTTGAACCTGCAAAGATAGTATAAATTGAATAAAACTTACCTTGGTTCGTGCGGAGTCGAGTGACGTTGTCGAAGACTGTCGTGGTTCCCTCGTAGAATTGCGTGGTGTCCTCGATGTAGCGTCGTAGTTCCTCGGCGTCTGTCATGGAATCCTCGGCAGCTTGCATTAAGTCCTTGGTGCCTTGTTGAGAATCCTCGTAGATGGGTGCGATGTCCTCGACGCTGGTTCGTGGTTCCTCGGGATGATGCGTAGACGTGTAGACGTGATCCTCGGAGCAGCTCGTGGAATCTTTGACAATTGTACGTGGATCCTCGAAGTGGTACGTGGGATCTTTGATAGTGGTACGTGGATCCTCGAGGCGGTTCGGTAGCTTTGCACGATCGGTACGTGGAATTCCATGATTGACTTGTGGACGCTCATGGACACTTGGTGCTAATCCCTTCCCAATGACGTTCACAATGTCTTGCACGACAAGGTTGAACCTCCTTCGAAGTTGCTTGTGCTTTGAACGAGTCATGGTGCCTTCCCTAACTTCGGGCACCGGGTTAGGTTCGATGTCCGCATCACTTAACAATGTTGTTATATAAGGAAAGTTGTTTCCTAGCTACACGAACTACATGACATTACGTAGCCACACTTACGAATTATCAAAATATCATTTTAACTACGTCAACAAATAAATAATATATAGTGACATACACAAACTATGAGACAATACATAGCCACACATACGAACTATCAAATGTCATTATAACTACATCAACAAACAAATAATGCACAGTGACATACAAAAAGTATTAAGAAAAATATTTACACAATATATTATATATAGTAATTAAACTAATATACTTTAATTTGAAGAAAAAAATACATATATTAAATCCAATAAACTCTTATGTATGAAAAAATAGTTTTGAAATATAATAATCTGATATTTTAAACAAAAGAAAACATAATTCTTAAAAACAGTATTTTGTAGTCAAATTGAGGTGGTAGGTGGTGCAGGAATTCCTAGCGATTAGCGGTATAAGCGGACGCATAGGCGTGACCTAGACGGATTAGATATTTTCAATATATAAATATTTTTATATTTTCTTTATATAAAAATAATATTTACACCATATAATATGTATGAAAATATAGTTTTAAAATATATAATCATCTCACATTTTAAACAAAAGAAAATATAAAAATTTTCATTATTTTCTTAACTGCCGCCTAAAATCCATCTAAGCATCACAAACCGCGTAATGTCTGCATGTACTCTATTAGACGTCCAAATTATTTGAAACCGCCAAAATTACCGTATAGCTTAAATTTGAGGCGTCTAATCACCGAGTAACACCTAGACGCACCTAAATGATCTAAGATATTTATATATATATGAGATATCTAATCTTTCTAGGCCCTGCCTATGCGTGCGCGTATACGGCTACGAGTTAGTGCACTGCCTAGCAACTCAATTTTTCAATAAAATACTATTTTTAAGAATTATTTTTTTTGTTTAAAATGTGAGATTATTATATATTTCAAAACTATTTTTTCATACATAAGAGTTTATTGGTTTTAATATCTGTATTTTTATTTTTTTCTTTACTAAGACTAAAGTATATTAGTTTTAATTGCTATATTGTAAATATTATTTTTAATACTTTGTGTATGTCACTGTGCATGATTTGTTTGTTGGTATAGTTAGAGTGGCATTTTGATAGTTCGTATGTATGGCTATGTAATGACTCATAATTTGTGTATGTCACTATATATTATTTGTTTGTTGGTGTTGTTAAAATGACATTTAGATAATTTGTATGTGTAGCTATGTTGTGTCCTCTAGGCAGTGTAGTTAGAAATTATTTTTCCTTGTATATATGTTTCATTGATTAGAACGTACGACTAATATAATATTCTTTGTTTTGTTTATTTGTGTTACTGATTCAAGATGGAGTATGGAAAAACAAATGGAAAACTTAAAGAATATGACCACGAAGATTACAAGACTTTATGACAGAAGACAAAACTTGTCTCATGCATGAATGTATTGACGAAGGATACTTCGATTCATGTATCACAAGACTTAGTTCTGACATATCAGATATGAATGTCAAGTTAAACCAACTTGAAGGTAGTTTTAAATGTTTCCAAAAGACGAAGAAGGTAAAAAATCTTCAAAGTAATATGTATTTGTGTTTATTATAAATTTTTATTTGTGAATTTGTTTTGATTGAATTTTTTTGTTTGGGCAAACAAAGAAAAACAATTTGAAAACCACTTCCAATAAAGTGGAATCAGATTCTTCATTTGAGATTTTGAGCGTGACACCGGCTAAAAAGAACAAAAGTAGCATGCGACAGAAGGATAATGTTGATACACCAATCAAGAATTATGGCCTGTTATTGGATACTGGTGATGGAGGATCAAAACAGAGTTCAGCTCAATCTAGGGATTTTAGAATCGCTAGAGACATATTTCTTGATAAAGATGAATTGAATCAAATTATCTTTCTCAAGGAAATTAAGCAATTGCTTGTTTATTAATTCTTAAAAGTCTGACTTACACCGACTATAAGAAGAGCAATCCTAATGAAAATAGGAAAACATTTAAAATAAGAAGGAAAATGACAAATATGAAAAGGAAAATTGTTGGAGCCGTTGATCAAATCTTCTAGGATGGTGCTGCATCAGGACTTCCGAGGTGAAGAGGATTTGTCCGCGAATCGAGGGGTGGATCATTAGGCAAATAGCGAAATAAGTACTTGTTATGAAGACATCGGAAGTTGTGATGTCCGGAGGAAGGCGGAGACGATAAGCATTATCATTAATTTATTCGACAACCTCCAAGGGACCAGCGTTCTTAGCTTTGAGCTTGTTGTAAGCACGAGCAGGCATGCGATCACGAGTTAGAACAGCCCAAAAAAGGTCGCCTACTTCAAAAACGAGACGACGGCGGGTACATCAGCGGCTGTGATGTAAGATCGACTCCTATCCACACAGTGCCCAACGCGGATCCACGACTAATCCACGAACCGGACACAGCCGTTCAAGGCAACCTTCGGAATATGCGACCAGAAGAAGATTTTTGATGTGATCCTAATGGAGAGGATCGAACTGCCCTAGGATGAACTTTGTGGAGTTGTGTGTTTTCGGATGGGGAATTGCTTGGAGTCTCCGAATGGATAGCTTTTGCGACTCACTCTACGGTTTGGGTATGGTTTTGGATAGGCTTTGCAAGCAACGGATTGCTTCAAAGGTTGTGGATTGAATGGTCTCACAAGGGTTGCGGAAGGCCCTTGATATTCCGTGGATCGAATAGTCTCACAAGAGTTGCAGAAGGCTCTTGATATTCCTCAATCGATTCTCAAGGATATTACTCACCAAAAGAATCGAAAGTTTTGTTGAATATTACTCATCAACAAGATCTAGAGATTCAGAAAAGGTTTTTGATTAAAAGTCTAGATGAGTTCTCAAGAGAGTTCAAGAGAGAATATAAAGAAGAAAGAAGAGAGAGTCTTGGAACAAGCTCCAAGACACCTCGAAAATGACATAAAATTTAAATAAAGTTTGAATGATAAAAATGGCTCC
>SMJT01000045.1:786468-863629 GCA_004349715.1 Crucihimalaya himalaica
CTTCCAACAGTTCATGCTTCATTTTTGTCTTTTTGGAATTCTACAAAAATTGGTGTCTTTTTCGTCTGTCATCTTGTTCGAATTTTCATAAATAATTGGTGATAGATAAAATTGTGAAATCAACTGATTTGGAAACTAGGAAGAGTCTAGTATTTGTTTAAAATTGATTTCAGAATTTTTGAACGTGATTTGATATTTTATTCTGTCCGATCAAACAAAACAGTCATTTCGGGTTCTAGTTGATTGTCTTTTCGTCTTTCATCTTGCTCGAATTTTCATAAATAATTGGTGATAGAAAAAATTGTGAAATCAACTGATTTGGAAACTAGGAAGAGTCTAGTATTTGTTAAAATGATTTCAGAATTTTTGTAACGTGATTTGATATTTTATTCTGTCCGATCAAACAAAAACAGTCATTTCGGGTTCTAGTTGATTATTCTTGATTTATCCTTCAATCTTGCATACTCTCACTAGTTGTTTGATCTTTTGTGAGGTATAATATGTCGGATGAAGAGAGTGAAGCTGAGAATTCCAGGCCTAGACGTGAACGTGAGTCCACTATGAACAAAAAAGTCGACGACATCACTCAACTTCTACATGAGATGCGTGACCGTATGACTGCTCTTGAAGTACGCACACCTAGAAGACGAGACAGACAACAAGACGTCAATACAGTTGATGGGATTAGGTCTGATCAGAGCGTTGGTCGAGAAGTTACCACGCACCGGCAAGAAATCAAAGGAATCGGCCAAGGCTATATGATGCAAACGACAATTCTTTTACGACCGTGGGAGCTCATCCGGAGAAAATCAACCGAGACACCCACCGGCCAGGAGAATAAATGATAATGACTTAGGAGGATTGAAGCTACGAATTCCGCCGTTCTACGGAAAGAATGACCCGGACGCCTTCCTCGAATGGGAAAAGAAAGTAGAATTGGTATTCGATTGCCAAAGCTTCTCCACACAAAAGAAAATGAGATTGCTGCTACTGAATTTTGTGACTATGCCATTGATTGGTGGGATCAGCTTGTGACAAATCGGAGGCGCAACCGAGAGAATCCCGTTGAGACGTGGGAAGAATGATCTACCTAATGCGAAGACGATTTGTTCCATCTCACTACAGCCGAGAGCTTCACCAACGCTTGAGAGGACTATCTCAAGGGAATAGAGGAGTGGAAGACTACTTCCAAGAAATGGAAAAAACTAATGCTGAAGGGAAACGTAGACAGACAAGTGACGCCACCATGGCAAGGTTTCTAGCTGGTATGAACCGCGCAGCTACAAGACCGTATGGAGATGCAATCATATGCCACCATAGAGAAGATGTTACATAAGGCGATTATGGTGGAAAACAGATTAAAAGAAAGAAATGTCTCTTCTCGGCTTTCTCACGGTGCTGGATCAGTTCCTAAACCGAGCTACCAAGGTGATGAGAAGAAGACTTTCAAGCCCACGACCGAGCTAAACAGTTCGCACCTATTCAAAGTTACAAAGGTAAAAACGAAGCTTCAGCGTCTACGGCTCGTGATTTGAGATGTTTCAAGTGTCAAGGCAAAGGACACTATGCGAAGGAATGTCCGAACCAAAGGATTATGGTTTTAATGGACAATGGAGATATTTCAAGAGAGGGAAAAGCCATCTATGACGAATTCGAGGAGCATGAGGAAGTTGCTGAGATAGGAGAGCTCCTAGTAATTCAAAGAGCTTTGAACATGAATATAAAACCGACGAGCATGAGCAAAGGAAGAACTTGTTTCACTCTCGATGCCAAGTCCAAGGAAAGGTGTGTAGTCTTATCATAGACGGAGGAAGTTGCACCAACAGCTGGCAAGTGAAACAATGGTCAAGAAGCTTGATATGTGCGTGAAGGAGCATCTGAAGCCTTATAGTCTTCAATGGTTAAACAATGAGGAGATGAAGGTGAAAAGCCAAGTTTCGGTTCCTATAACCATTGCGCAAGTATCAAGACGAAGTGTTGTGTGACGTTCTACCTATGGAAGCAAGTCATATTCTTTTAGGAAGACCGTGGCAATTTGATCGAAGAGTTCTTCATGATGGTTTCAACAATCGCTATTCGCTTTAACTACGACGGAAAGAAGATCACCTTGATACCAATGTTCACCACACGAAAATTTATCAAGATCAACTTCTCCTCAAGCACAAAGGTAAAAAGGCTGTAAGTATAACTCCTAACTCTTTCTAAGGAAAATAAGAAGTGCTTTTTGATTGATTTAAAACAAACTCCCGCGATTTCAACTAACCATGCACCGGAGCTTTCAAATCCGAGTACGAAACCTTTTTCTTTGCAGATATCTAAGGCTGGAATCAAAGGAGAAGAACCAAAAGTAACCTCAGCCAAATCTAGATCGATTCACAACTTCTGGTCCGGCAAGAAAGAATTTAACCAATCGATTTCTCAACAAATTGATCAATCCTCTTATAAGCATGTGAACTACTTGGTTCGATTGAGAGAGGAGTTGGACCAACAGTTTATCAAGACAAAAAATGGACCTTTAGAAGAGATTGATAAGACAAAAATCAGTTAGCACACCACAAGTCTCAACTACCTTTGACAATACACCTACCGCCGCAGAAGAAGCATGCTGAACAAAAGACACGACCAAATGATCAAATCACTGATAGGTCAGGTAAGTTCTCTAGACAAAATACATATTTTAAGACTAACAAATGTGGTGTTTTGTTGTTTGAACACACAGATTTTAAGTTGGCTCATAACTTGCAAACCGGATCCGAGAAAAACCAAAACGTCCACGAAGAAATGGTAGAAGATGATAGCTATGGTCGTTCTGCCTTTGTGAACTCTAGAGAACTTGCACCACTCCCAATATCAGGACGCAGACCAACTCCAACATCTTCAAGCCCAGCTCACAAGGTAAGTACATTCTGATTTTAACTTCAATGATCCTAACTTAGTCTTTTTCCTTGCAGATTTTTCGGATCTTGAGGTCAAATCCTTTTCAACTGGGGAAGGATGATATGATCCTGAGCAGCAACAAGGAAGGAGAGCTTGAACCTGACAAGAAACGATGAAGCCAATGGAGGATTTTTTGGCAACCAAGAGAGCTAAGTTTCAAAGGATAAAAGAAGGCATTGGCGTGACACCAATCCGTTGGAAGATTGCTTAAGGGAATATGGAATCAATCGGATCACTCTACCAAGTATGAGAAGAAGTGAGTCAAACCACAATGGTTTTGATTCAAACTATTCAATGAATGGGTAAGTGATTCAATTGTACTCTTTTTCCCTTGTCAAGTTTCCCATTGGGTTTTCTTGACAAGGTTTTTAATGAGGCAATTGTTTCACTTCACCATAGCCCATTTGTTGAATAAATCAAACCCATGGCCCCTTTGGATGTCAAAGCACGAAATTGTGAAGAGGAGGAGGATCTCCTTGATCCTTGCTGATCGATCAATCCGATTCCCTGAAGGTTTACTTGAGGATGTTCCGATCACCATTGGGAACTGCTTAGTTCCAACCGATTTCATTGTCATTGAGTATGATGCTGAGCCACGAGATCCACTGATATTGGGCAGACCGTTCTTAGCTACAGCTGGAGCCCTAATCGATTGCAAGAATGGGCGGATATCTCTCAACATTGGTGATCTGGTCATGACGTTCAATATGGAGAACATGATGAAGAAACCAACCATCGATGGTCAGACTTTCTTCATTGACACATTCAGTGAGCTATCAGATGAGTATTTCTTAGGATTGCACCCTGAGAATCCCTTGGAGAGAGCTTTAGTTTGCTCGGCTGAGACAGAGATGGTTCCCACAGAGGTTGCTGCTGCCTATGCGACGATTTTTGACAACTAAGCAGAGGCATCGATCGATACCACAGGAGGTATCGATCGATACCAACCCCTTCGTCCCGAAGAGCTGCAAGTCTCTCGCACCAGGCCCGATTCTTTGCCTGATTGGAGTGAAGCGAAAGCCCCTAAGCTTGATCTAAAGCCACTCCCAGCTAGCCTGAGGTACGTTTTCCTTGGCCCCAACTCTACTTATCTTGTGATTGTCAATTCTTCTTTGAACAACGTAGAGGTCGCCTCACTGCTGAGCAAGCTGCACAAGTATCGCCAAGCAAGCTGCACAGGTATATCACCAGATCTGTGCATGCATCGGATTCATCTGGAGGACGAGTCGAAGGCTTCAATAGAGCATCAGAGGAGACTTAACCCGAATCTGAAGGAAGTGGTTAAGAAAGAGATTTTGAAACTTCTGGAAGCAGGAGTCATCTACGCCATTTCTGACAGCAGTTGGGTCAGTCCGGTTCATGTTGTTCCTAAGAAGGGAGGATTCACAGTGGTTAAGAATGAGAAAGATGAGCTGGTTCCGACGAGAACATTCACCGGGCATCGCATGTGCATCGATTACAAAAAAAACTGAATGCTGTGACAAGGAAAGATCACTTCCCATTGCCCTTCACTGATCAGATGCTGAAAGACTGGCTAGTCATCCTTACTATTGCTTCCTGGATGGCTACTCAGGCTTCTTCCAGATCCCGATACATCCAGATGATCAGGAGAAGACGACTTTCACTTGTCCCTATGGCACATTTGCCTATAGGAGGATGCCATTTGGATTGTGTATTGCTCCAGCTACATTTCAGAGATGCATGATGTCCATCTTCTCAGATATGATCGAGGAGTTTATGGAGGTATTTATGGTTGACTTTTCTGTCTATAGGTCTTTGTTTAAGGGATGTCTGGATAATTTGTGCAAGGTACTTCAGCGTTGTGAGGAGAAACATCTAGTTCTGAACTGGGAGAAGTGCCACTTTATGGTTCAAGACGGCATTGTTCTGGGACATAAGGTCTCTAAAGCTGGGATTGAGGTTGATAAGGCGAAGATTCAGGTCATGACAAGCCTCCTGCCGCCTACATCAGTGAAGGATATTCGGAGTTTCCTTGGTCATGCCGGGTTCTATCGCAGGTTCATTCAGGATTTTTCCAAGCTAGCCCGCCCGCTTACTGCTCTGCTGTGCAAAGACGTCACATTTGATTTTACACCAGAGTATCTTGCTGCGTTTGAGATGATCAAGAAAGCATTGGTTTCTGCTCCTATTGTGCAACCACCAGATTGGAGCCTTCCTTTTGAGATCATGTGTGATGCAAGTGATTTTGTTGTTGGGTCTGTTCTGGGACAGAGGAAAGACAAGAAGCTGCATGTGATCTATTACGCCAGCAGAACGCTGGATGACGCCCAAAGGAACTACAGTACCACTGTGAAGGAATTGCTTGTTGTTACGTTCTCCTTTGAGAAATTTTGTTCCTATCTGATAAGAAGTAAGGTGATTGTGCACACTGACCATGCTGCTCTTAAGTATCTGCTGCAGAATAAGGATATGAAAGCCTCGATTATGTCGATAGGTTTTACTGCTCCAAGGTTTTGACATAGAGATCAAGGACAAGAAAGGAGTAGAAAATGGAGTTGCAGATCATCTCTCGCGTATGAAGGTCAGTGAAGAAGTTCCTATTGATGATTCTTTGCCCGAGGAGAGGATATACTTCATTGAGACTGGTTCTGCTTCGAATCTGCCGCTAAAGAAGACGAGCATCGATCGACACCCCTGGAGTATCGATCGATACCCTCAAGAGTTGCTGCTTTCAGTTCACGATGCAAGCATCGATCGATACTCCCATTGTATCGATCGATGCCGGAGACTTCCCACTACCGATTTGTCAGCAGATCAGTCTGAATTTGAGGAATCCTCCGCCATCACTTCTCCTGCTGAACCTTGGTACGCCGACATTGCCAACTACCTTGCTGTTGATCTAGAACCGAAGCACCTAAAGAAGTATGTGAAGAAGAAGTTCATGAGAGATGTCAGACGATACTTCTGGGATGAGCCATATTTATACAAGCACTGCTCTGATGGGATCTACAGAAGGTGTATAGCTGAGTCTGAAGTGCCGGAAATCCTATTTCATTGCCATGGATCTGAGTATGATGGGCACTTTGCTACATTCAAGACGGTCTCTAAGGTTCTGCAAGCCGGTTTCTGGTGGTCTACGATGTTTAAAGATGCTCACACTTTCATTTCCCGCTGTGATGTATGTCAGAGAAGAGGGAAGATCAGCAAGCGTTATGAGATGCCACAGAACTTCATCCTGGAGGTTGAGGTCTTTGATTGCTGGGGTATTGACTTCATGGGACCATTCCCTCCATTGCGACAGAACCGCTACATCTTAGTCGCCGTCGACTATGTCTCTAAGTGGGTAAAAGCAATTGCTAGTCCTACCAACGATTCTGCCGTGGTCCTGAAGTTGTTCAAGACTATTATCTTCCCACGATTTGGAGTACCCAGAGTTATCATCAGTGATGGGGCTACTCACTTCATCAACAAGATCTTCGAGAAGCTGCTGAGGAAGTATGGTGTACACCACCGCGTGGCCACGCCATATCATCCTCAGACCAGTGGACAAGTAGAGGTCTCCAACAGACAGATCAAGGAGATCCTGGAGAAGACAGTTGGTGCTACACGGAAGGATTGGGCGCTGAAACCCGACGACGCTCTTTGGGCCAACAGAACAGCGTTCAAGACGCCACTCGGTACAACACCATTCCATTTGCTGTATGGAAAAGCATGCCATCTACCTGTTGAGATAGAGCACAATGCAGCCTGGGCTACAAAACTGTTGAATTTTGACATCAAGTCTGCTGCACAAAGGCGACTGGTTCAGTTGAATGAGTTGGATGAGATCAGACACTCCGCCTATGAGAATTCCAAGCTGTACAAGGAAAGGACCAAAGCTTATAATGACAAGAAGATCC
Source organism: Crucihimalaya himalaica (assembly GCA_004349715.1). Lineage (NCBI taxonomy): Eukaryota > Viridiplantae > Streptophyta > Magnoliopsida > Brassicales > Brassicaceae > Crucihimalaya > Crucihimalaya himalaica. The sequence goes on from SMJT01000045.1 coordinate 793,266, forward strand.
TTTCCCGACACTTTGAACCAAATGACCAGGTACTTCTGTACAACTTTCGTTTGCAATTGTTTCCTGGAAAGTTGCGTTCTCGTTGGTCAGGTCCCTTCACGATCAAGGAAGTTCGCCCTCATGGTGCTGTAGTGTTGCTGAGTGCTGAAGGTAAGGAGTTCACTGTCAATGGACAGAGGGTAAAACACTATTGGGCGAAAGCCACCATTCCAGATGGCCACATTGTGCCTCTGGCTGAGCCACCAGCTGCCTGACTGCTCTCCATGTCAAGCTAATGACATTAAACAAGCGCTTAGTGGGAGGCAACCCACCGGTGAGTCTGTACATAGGCTTTTCTTTTGTTTAATTGCTTTTTTTGTGTCGTGTTTTCACGTGGAACCATGTCCGAACGACTAGCATCGATCGATACCATGCAAGTATCGATCGATACCATTGGCCTAAAGGGAGGTACGCTATACGCTGAGCATCGATCAATACCACTTACTGTATCGATCGATATTCAGCATCCAGGTAAGTTTTTCTATAAAACCCTTGGGTATCGACCTAAATCCCTCACTCCCTTTTATCGCTCGACGCCGCCCCTTGTTTTCTCTCACACTCTCACATCTTTCTCGATTCTTCATCGTTTTCTTCGATTTCAAATCCTATTCCACTCAGATTTTTGAGCACATTGTCATTCCATTTATCATACCTTCGATCTACCAGGTAATGTACTCGATTTCATCCTTTTAGATGTGTTGGCAGATTCGATTTGGGGTTTCTTTTGCTGTGAAGCTTTGGTTCTGTTTCTTATCATCTTTAGCTATAGGTGAATGAAATTGCCATATTAGGATGAGAATGGATGTGATAGGGATGGAGTAGCTTTAGGGATTCGATTCTAGGGTGATAGATTGGAAACTGGGTGCCATTTGTGATGAACTTTGCGATTCCATCTCGAGCATCGATCGATACCCCTTGGTATCGATCGATACACAACCTGTAACAGAATGGATTTTGCGATGCAATCTGTCAGGACTTTGTGCCTATACTCCGAGTATCGATCGATACTAAGGGGTATCGATCGTTGCCTGCACTTACTTGACGCACAAGCTATTCTGACTTCTGTTTTCTTTTTGATTTCTTCTTAGATGGCTCCCCGCAAGAAGGCACGACAGGATGACGCTTCCTGTTCCAACCCTCCACGCTGCAACTTTGATCTCCAAGATGAGGTGGAGGCATTCTATGACTCCCATTGGCACGCCGGAGTCATCACCGCCATTCTGGCCGGCGATCGCTACAGAGTCTTAAAGGGCGGTTTCACAGAGGACATTGGTCGTCAGAGCTTCATTGACGCCCACATCAGTAACCTGTGACCTGCGCCGCGACGTTCACCATCTCCTTCTACCCCTGTACCTGTTGCTCGGCCTCCCTGGCCTAAGTTGGAGGGGAAGAGGATCATTCTGCGACGCAATTGGGAAGGTTTGCCTAAGGATGAGACTGAGAGTGAGGCTTGCGTTTACAGGCCCATAGCGGAGGAGTGGGATGACTACGACACTCTGTTCTACAACGAGTGGCTACGCGTTGTCATCCTGCCTACGCACTTCATCGATCCTCACACCATGCGTCGTCTAGGCATCGACGTTGATCTTTCTGCCATGCTCGAGAAGATTGGATTGGGCACTCTTTACTCACGGCAGTATGATCTTTACCCAGACCTCGTGCGTCAGTTCCTCGCCACAGCTCGAGTGTATTACAGAGACGAGGTCCACCGCACTGCTTCAGAGGGCACGTTGACTTTCCTGATCAGAGGGGTTTGCTACAGGCTGCCTATCCCTGACCTCTGCGCCATCTACGGGTTCGACCCTTATCCTCAGCAGATAGCTCTACCTTCCCAATTTCAGGATCTGCAGAACTTTTGGCGACACATTGGTATTGGCGCCTACAGCTCCAAGACCTCTACCCAGATTGATATCCGCCACCCGACTCTGCGTTGCATTGCCCGCATTCTGAGCACCACTCTCCTCTGCAAGATGGAGCCGAACAAACTGAGGATCTCAGAGCTGATGTTATTGTACAAGGCAGTTGGTGACATAATTCCTGAGGATAGGTTTGAGTGGCCCGAGTTGAACCTCGCAGTTAACATTGGCGCTATCTTTGCGCATCATTTGGTCTCTCTGAAGACCAAGCCCTTCTCTGGCCGCAACTACGCCACAGCACGAAAGACTGAGTCAGTCGGCAGCCTCCTCACTTCTATCTTCGAGCACTTTGGCATTTCCACATCAGCATGCTCGATCGTCACCACTCGCTAACTCATGGATGAGAAACAAATACAGCATATGCGTTGGATGAAGGCCACTCACCGCTGGTGCCTACCCACGACAGATGGAGAGCTCTTTGTACAGCTCCCCAACAGCGATCTGACCTCAATCGGAAATCACACTTCTCGGATGCAATTAGATCCAGATCCGAGTCTACTTTCAGTTGCGCCATCCGCTCGTGTCCGCGCACCACGCCGGCTTCCATCCACTCCTGTCAATGCAGACGAGACACCAGCCGCTGACTCTGCTGGGAGTCAGCCTCGCCATTCACAGCGCCGCCAGACGTCTGCTCTTGCACCTTTATTTCCTCCACCACCGGATTTGCCGATGTAGACAGCTACCTTTCAGAGGTACGTCGTGGAGAGTCTTAAGAGCATCTGGTCCACTGTTCCTCGCTGCCGCTGCATGTCGTCCACTGACACCGATCACTCCACTCCCGGTCCTTCCTCGAGCTACGCTGTTTCAGAGTCCGATGATGATGAGGATTCAGACTAGTTTATGTTCCTTGGTTTCACATTTTCCTTTCTCTTCTTTTATTTTGTTTTGCTTTCTTTTCTGAACTTATCTTTGTCTTTGTCAGTCTTTGTTGAACTTATAGCTATCGATTGATTATGTTGCTTCTAACCGTGCTCTCTGATCTGACAGTTACTTCACCTAACTTTTGACTTCAGTAGGACACGGTTTCGAGTTTCAGAATCGCAACAAAGAACCTCAGTATCGATCGATACTTGACTAGCATCGGTCGATACTCCATCAATATCGATCGATACTGGTTTTAAGTATCGATCGATACCCACCATCTCCCACGGTACCTTTGACCTTTTTAAGCTATTTTGTTCATGTGCTTTCTTTTGCTTCCTCTAGGCTAGATAACACTGGGGACAGTGTTGTTTAAGTCTGGGGGAGGGGATTACTGACATTGTGTTTGTTTTTCTTAGAGTCAGTCCATTTTTGAGTCTTTTTGAGTCAAATTTTTGTTTTATTGAGTCAAACTTGTTGGAGATTATGAACCTTTGCTTGATTTCAGTGTCCTGACTTTGTTTTTGAGTAACCATTGTCACAGAACCAGCTCTAAGATCGACTAATGAAAAATCCAAAGGCTAACCAGTTGACCAGGAAACACCCATGTCTCCAGTAAATGTCTTTCTAAATGCTGAGCCCAATTTTGCACTTCACTCCTGAGGTTGGTATTCACTGAACTTGTGATTCATCATTCATATCTGGCAAAGGAACCTCGTGCGTTTTGAAAAAATATGGTAGACCTCTTCCCCAAACACACAATGATACATAAAATGAATAAAAGATTGAGATGATTTTCGCCCGGAGTAGAGGGCTAGGAATACTTCCTGTTGATCCCATTGTTCTACTTGGATAAGGAATGATCACACAAAAGTCTGAAGCGAGGGGTAGGAACATTTCTGAGACACCCATTATTCCACCTAAGGACTTTGACACTTTGAGAGCGGGAGAACGGGGCATTAGGTGGCCATCACCATCAATACTCGCGTCTCGAACCTTGATCTTTGTTGAAACGGCAATTGAAGGATTTTAGTATGATTGAGCTGTGATGGATTAATGGAGTGGATAATGGGAAACTGGCAATGGTTTAAGGAGAAGTACATGGTGGTCGATCTGGAACTGTTTTAGGTGACAACTGGAAGCTTGGAAAAAGATCCATTACTGATGTCTCAAGAAAAACGTGAGTCCCCATGTTTTCAAACCTTTTCTCTGTTTTAGTTTCTGTTTGCTTGAGGGCAAGCAAAGGACTAAGTCTGGGGGAGTTGATATTTCATGGTTTTTTACCCACTTTTAACCATGATATAAGTTCCTTTTTTGTTGAGTCTTTATTTAGTTTTAACTTCAAGTTATAGGCGCATATTGGGAGCTAATTGGAGAATTGGAAGCTTTTGAAGCAATCTAGAGTTAAAGCCGTTTGGGAACAAGCCAGCATCGATCGACACTGAGGAGCATCGATCGACCATCTGAGGGGCACGATCGACACCATTCATTTGGGAGAAACACGACCAAAGAACCTAGCATCGATCGATACCACTTACAGTATCGATCCGATAACAGTGACCAGAACGCGAAACAAACCGAAGATTATCCAGAAGTTTTCCTTATTTTTCGAGATAACTCCAAAACGTTTGATTAGCTATTTAATTAGGTTTTGCAGCCTCCAGAAAGATACCTTGTGATTTCTTGAGATAGAGTTTTTGCAATTGAGTCTTTGGAGAAGAATTCTTGAACCTCTTTGTATTCTTACTCTATTTTAATTTTATATGATATCTATTCTATTCATGATGTTTATGCATCACCATGTCTGAGTAGATTCCCTGTTAGGATTAGGGTTGCTTAAAGGTATTTGATGAATTATTAGATCTGAATTAATTGTTAGGGAATAATCTATAGAGCTTTTTTACTAGACTTGAGATTAATGCTGATTCTAGCCTCGCGAACTAGAATCTGATGTTAGTGTTGTTTGATTGGCACGAAAGTGTGATTGATGCCTGATCTAGTGTTTGGTGAGCAAAAGCCCTATTCGCAAAGAAAAAGTTGTTTAGAGAATTATGTGGAAGGAAATTGAACTTGAACGTTAATGCTTGTTTAAATTCTTAGAATTTGCAAAGAAATTTGGAATTCTAGGTTTAGGCATAGATAGTTTTCGCAACGACAGTTGGTTTACTTTACATCTGTGTTTCAAGTTTGAGAGAGGAGCTTAATTTATTCCTGACAATTGATTTGATTTGATAATTCTGATTTGCCTGCAAGTTTCCCTAAGCCTAGCGTTTTCCTCCACTGAATTACTACCTGTTTTAATTGTTTTGCTATTCTTAATTTCATCTATTTGGCTTAGCTTAATTCATATTCCTGAATCTATTGAGTGTTATCTTGAGTCCTTGTGGATTGACCCCTAAAATACTATAGCGACTGCTTAGATACTTTAGGGTATTAGATTTGAGCACATCACCCCAACAAGCGAGTCATGGTGATCACACCCGATGGGTATGACTCACAAGACGAAGGGGAGCCAATGAACATGGATGACCAAATCACCATCTATCCGGATGAAGGTGAGTTACTAGTTACTCGAAGGGTTCTTTCAGCCCAACAAACCGTGGATGAACCCGAGCAAAGAGACAACGTGTTCCACTCACGATGCACCATCAAGGATAAGGTATGTCACATGATCGTGGATAGTGGTTCATGCACTAACATTGCTAGTATCTCTCTTGTTGAAAAGCTAGGACTGGAACCCACCAATCACCCACCAATCACCCAAGGCCGTATAAGCTTCAATGGCTAATGACGATGAGAAGATCAAGGTGACTAAACAAGTCGAGGTGCCTTTTTCCATCGGTGAATATCACGACAAAGTCCTATTTGATGTTGCACCAATGCAAGCTGGGCATTTGTTAGTTGGTAGGCCATGGCAATATGATCCTGAAGTCACTCACAATGGCCGCACAAACCGATATTCCTTTTGCATCAACAATCGCAAATTCACTCTTGCCCCTTTAGAACAAAAGAAAGTCCGTGCAATGCAAGCCAAAGCTAAGGTATGTGCCTCAACTAAGTTTAGCTTCTTTGTTGTTCAAATTAATTATTTACCTCAAGAAATGGGTATAATGCACTTGTCTTCGCCAAAGGTTCCATTTTCAGGTTTTGGAGGAAAGGAGCACTTTTCAACAACCGTGGACGTGACAAGACATGTTCCTACTCTGGAGCTCACTGCAGCTAGAGGAGCTTACCATTCCATGCTGATCCAAGCCGAACCACTGGATCTCCCAATTCGCGAAAAATCGAAGATATACGAAGGTAAGACCTTAGAATCACAAAACCGCATAAGAGCTAACTTGCTTTCTCTTGGTGCAGGAAAAATAGTTTCGTGGTCAAAACCTTTTCAAGGGGGAGGGGATGATGTAAGATCACCTCTTATCCACACGGTTCCCCACGCAGATCCACGAGGAATCCACGAATCGGACACGGCCGTACGAGGCAACCTTCGGAACATGCGACCAAAAGAAGATTTTCCCCGTGCCATCTTGAAGATTCCTCGACAAAGTGACTATTCCAAGATGATCTATTGAGTCACATCTGAAGATGAACAAGCCAAACCACCAGACGACGAGGAGCACCAACTCGTGAACGCTAGATTCAACCCGGAGATGACCAGCGATGAAACCAGCCGTCCTTTGGAGAAATGCCTGAAGACTCACCGTCTAATACCCCAAGATATAAAGTTTCATTGAGCAAAACCTCACCACCAACGATCTAACTTCGGAGATATTCGACGCACCCTCGAGACCGACCATCTCGGCAACGAACACCCTCGGAGACACACCGAAGATCCAACTGGTAAGTCTGAAGACTTCCTGCCATTTTTCGTACTTCAATCCAAGACTACACGACATTTTGAAGTGCCCAAAACAGCAGCCAATCTCGCATTCCACGTGGAGAAGACGAAAGGAAAACTTTCCTTTTTCGACAATCCTTCTAGAAACGCGTCCTTATCTTTTGATCTAGGCCCTCCATCTCGAACAAACGATCCCAGACGTCCATTCCTTGAAGATGTTCAAGATTCTTCCACGGCAATTGATATATCATGGTTTTACACGTTTTTAGCCATGATATAGGTCTTGTTTTCAGAGTCCTTCTAGTGTTTTGTAGTCTTTTTGAGTCTTTTCAGGTTTTAGCACGTCTGGAGCTTTTTGGCGTCCGTTGAATAATTATCCCACTGTTGGATTGAGCTCAAATTTGGATACAAGACAGATCAATGGATTAGCTTTCATTAGGAAGTGGTTTGAGGTCATTCTAACAAGGCGATCAAAAGTTATGCCAGTTTTTGTGAAGACAGTCCAGTCTGGCGAGCACAGAGTCCTCGTATCGACCGACACCAACCCAGTATCGATCGACACCGACTGTAGGAAAGACGTTGGTGATTGATCTGTTGGATAGATCTTTTAGATGGCCCTTCTATCATCACCAAGAAAGACATCAAAACTAATACAACAACAAAGAAGGTGAAGAACAAGAGTATCGAGAGTGCTACCCATGTGGCTCTAACCCCTCAGAAGTGTGATGGAGATAAGATTGAATATAAGGTGAAGTGCAAGGGAACCTCGAAACCATTCTCTAAGGTTAGAGTTATCCTCCCTTCAGAGCTGAAAGAGAAAGGAAAGGATGTTAAGGAAGGTATATTAAGAAGAACTCTAAAGATGGAGATGTCTGGTTGTGGAGCTTACTTCGGGGTTAGTTCTCAACCCGATCCTGACTGATAGCTGAGCCCCAACACGGTCAAGCTAATGACATTAAACAAGCACTTAGTGGGAGGCAACCCACTGGTAAGTCTATATATAAGTTCTTTTATTTCTTTTGTTATTGTGTTTTTGGTTTTGTGTCCTGTGTTTTACATGAATCAGCAACTAAGGAGCGATGAAAAGGAGTCCCTGTGTCGACCAACGTCTGGTATCGAACGATACTAGTGCTGTGTCGATCGACACTCATCACCATCTCGAGTAACTTCTTCGATTTTCCCCAATTCACATAGTTCTTTTGTTTCTTTTGCCAAATCTAGACTAGATAACACTGGGGATAGTGTTGTTTAAGTCTGGGGGAGGTAGTTGCTGACAAAGTGTTTGTTTTTCTTAGAGTCAGTCGCTTTTAAGTAAAAGTTTGTTTTATTGAGTCAAAATCTGTTGGAGATTATGATCTTTTTCTTGAATCTATTGTTCTGACCTAGCTTTTGAGTGACCAGTGTTACAGAATCAGTTCTAGATCGACTAATGAAAATCCAAAGACTGACCAGGTGACTAGAAGACACCCATGTCTCCAACAGAGTCCTTCCAAAGCTTGAGCCAAATTATTGCACTTCGTCGTTGTGGTTAGTGTTTATAGAGCTTGATTCATCATTCATATCTGACAATGGAACCCATGTGTTTGAAAATAATGGTATACTTCTCCCTTGACACATGTTGGTAAATAAGATGCATAAAAGATGAGATGATTTTCACCAAGTAGAGGGCTAGAAAAATTTCTAGTGATCCCATTATTCTACTTGGATAAGAAATGATCACACAAAGGTTGGAAGCGAGGGGTAGGAATATTTCTCGGGACCCCATTATTCATCTAAAGCCTTTGATACATTGAGCGGGGAGAACCGAGGATTCAGTGGCAAACACCATCAGTACTCGCGTCTCAAACCTTGATATGTATATGCGAAGCTAAAAAAATAAAGAGAACATAAAAAGAGATAAGTCTAGGGGAGAGGGAAACAATACCAAAAGTGTGTAATTTGGGTGGTTCTTTTGTCAAGATATTGTATGGGAAAGAATCTAGAAGGTTCTTGAACATTGATTACAGCGATGAAACTGGCAATGAAGGTTTGGTTGGATGATGCTGTGAGATAATGTGTGGAGTCTGGGAAGTTGCGAATGTCTACGGAGAAGTACATGGTGGTTAGATTTGGAACTGGTTAGGTGATATCTGGAAAGCTTGGGAAAAGGGTCATTGCAATGTTTCAAGAACAGGTGAGTCTCCGTGTTTTTAAACCTCTTCCTCTGGTTTGGTTTTTTGTTTGCTTGAGGGCAAGCAAATGCTAAGTCTGGGGGAGTTGATATATCATGGTTTTTACACGTTTTTAGCCATGATATAGGTCTTGTTTTCAGAGTCCTTCTAGTGTTTTTGTAGTCTTTTTGAGTCTTTTCAGGTTTTAGCACGTCTAGAGCTTTTTGGCGTTCGTTGAATAATTATCCCACCGTTGGATTGAGCTCAAATTTGGATACAAGGCAGATCAATGGAAGTGGTTTGAGGTCATTCTAACGGTGGGATCGAAAGTTATGCCAGTTTTCGTGAAGACAATCCAGTCTCGCGAGCACAGAGTCCTGGTATCGACCGACACCAACCCAGTATCGATTGACACCGACTGCAAGAAAAGAAAACACGCGATTTTACAAGTTTGAAGATTCCGCAACTTGGCCCAGAAGATCCTATTATTTACAATTAAGCCCATAACGTGTTTTAGCATTATAATTAGGTTTTTCAGCCACTTTGAGAGGGAGCTTTTATGATTATTCTGAATACTTAGGAGAGACGAATTTTATTCATTATTCGGGTTTTGAGAGAGGGAGAGAAGTCAGAAACTCTGGTCCAGAGAAAGAAGATTTTGAACCCTTGTTACTCTTTACTCTACTCTTTTATGCAATCTATTTTATTCATGATGTTTGCTTCATTCACCATGTCTGAGTAGATTCCTTGTTAGGTTTAGGGTTATTCAAAGGTGTTTGATGAATTGTTAGGTTGATCTGAATTGATAGGAGAAATTCAATAGAGTTCTTCATCTAGACTTGTGATTACTGCTTATTCTAGCTTCATGACCTAGAATATGATCTTAGGTTCTTTGATTGGCACGAAAGTGTGATTGATTGCCTGAACTAGTGTTAGATGAGCAAAAGACCTATTCGCAAAGAAATTTGGTTTAGGATTTTGTGAACAATTGAACCTGATCATTAATGCTTGTTTGAATTCATAGGATTTGCAAAGAAATTTGGAATTCTAGGTTTAGACATAGATAATCTTCGCAGCGACGATTGGTTGATTTTACATTTGTGTTTCAAGTTCAAGAACAGTGCTTAATATCCTCCTGACATTCTATTTGATCCGCAATTCTGATTTACCGGAGAATTTACCTAGGCTTAGCGTTTTTCTTCCATTGAATTTCACAACTTTTATATTTTGCTGCTTATTTCCTGCATTACTTTGTTCGCTTAGCTTAATTCGAGTCTTAATATCTATTGAGTGAATTCTTGAGTCTTTGTGGTTCGACCCCTAATATACTGCAGCTACTGCTTAGTTACTTTTAGGGTATTATATTTGAGCATATCAGCAATCATTGAAGAATCGCGTCCCAATGGCTAGAACATCTTCGAACGCTCTCTTCTTCATTTTCGAATATTTTGTTTCCTTTTCTTGCTTTCTGACCGTTTGAAGGTCCTCTAAGTTTCGAGCCTATATAAGCTCTCTCATTGTTTTCATTTCAATACAGAACGCTTTTATCAATCAAGAAATTAAGTTTGTTTTGCTTCAAAGTCTTTGAACAAAATCATTGCTTTTTGCGAGTTCTAGGTAGTTTGTGGAATCAAACACTTGGTTTTCGTGTAGAGTCTCCAATCCTCGCGAGGAAGAGCCCTTGGATTGTATTCTCTAACCCTCTGTGTTGTGGAATCAACATCACTATCCTTCACCACCACGTTCAACGCTTCCGCCAACGTTTTGGGTTTTAAAATCCGTGAGTCACGCCGAGGCTGAATCCAAGGTTTGCACCAGGCTGTGTTATACTTTGTTACAGAAGCTTCTAGGTTGGCTTTGGTCTGCGCATGAGTCTCTGCGATCTGTTCAATAAAAGTCTTAGCGCAGCCATGTAGACGCACACGATTTGGTAAAGAAGGCAAGTCAGGTGGCACACGAGGGATTACTCCATAGATGATTGGAAATGGACTGAAACGGGAGCTACGATTCACAGCATGGTTGAAAGCAAATTCAGCTTGTGGTGGAAGCTTTGAATCCCATGATTTGATAGAAGTTCATAACAAACAACGTATTAGGTTACCCAAAGAACAATTAGTGACCTCTGTTTGTCCATCTGTTTGAGGGTGATAAGCGGAGCTCATATCAAGGCTTGTGTCAAGTAGCTTTCACAAAGATCGCCAAAAATGACCAAGGAAATGTGAGTTGCGATCTGAAACTATGGACAATGGCAAGCCATGTAAACGATAAATTTCACGGAAGAATAATGTTGCGACTTGAAAAACATGAATATTACGTTTGCAGGGAATGAAATGCACAACCTTAGAAAAACGATCGACGACAACAAAGATGGAGTCAAAGCCTTTATATGTTCGTTGCAAACCCATCACAAAAGATATACTTATGTCAGTTCATGGCTGTGCCGGAATGGGTAAAGGAAGATAGAAACTAGTGTTGGATGCTTGTCCCTTAGATTTTCGACAAGTAACAAATGTTTCAACATCACGACGAAGTGACGGCCAAAAATAAGACGAAGAAACGAGGTGTAAAGTACGATCCCGACCAATGTGTCCTTCGTTATGTAGCTCAGAAATAAGGTGTAAACGAAGGCTACAATCAGGTATGCAGAGACGGCTATCTAGAAACAAGAACCCATCGTGAAGAGCATAAGGCAAAGATGAGCCAGCATATATTGCAGTCCATATTGGACCAAAAAAGGGTCGGAAGGATAAAGATCCGCGAATGTGCTAAAAACAGAAACCGAAACATGATTGCTAACACCGGACGTGTGCTTTATCACAAATGTAAATTATTGGAGGTACGCTATCCAAGAAGCATGGCGAGATGAAACTTTGTCTTGGATACTAAGATGTTTTAATATGTCATGATCAATGTAAAAGACAAATTCCTTGTGAAAAAAGAATGTCGTCAATGCTTTATTGCTTGTACGATTGCATAGAACTCAATATCATCGGTACTATAACAAAAATGAGCACCAGAGATTTTCTCAATGAAAAATGCAATGGAACGACCACAATGGCTAAGCACCGCACCAATTCCTGTTTTGGAGGCATAATAATGGAGCACGAAGACCAACATGAAGTCTGGAAGAGCCAAGATCGGAGTAGAGCTTAACTTGTCTTTGATGACATGAAAGGCATTACTTGTAGCAAGTGTCCACGAGAATGAGCCGTCGCAAATGCAGTTAGTGAGATGAGCCATAATGGTGCTAAAATATGGGACAAAACGGCGGTAGAAGGAAGCAAGTCCATGGAAACTGCGTGATTCGGAGATCGTTGTAGGCTCTGGCCAAGACTGAATGGTAGATAATTTTGCAGGGTCAACACCAAGACCATTAGCGGAACCAATATACCCTTAGAAGTGTACTTACGGAGAGCCAAAGACGCACTTATTTAAGGTAGCAAAAAGCTTGTCACGGCGTAAGACAAGGAGGACCTCACGTAAAGTGAGAAAGATGAGCTTGAAGAGTCAAACTGAAAATTAAAATGTCGTCAAAGTATACAACACCAAATTTTCTGATAAAAGGACGCAAAGCTTGATTCATAACATGCATAAAAGTGCTAGGCGTATTAGACAAACCGAATAGCATTACCAACCATTCAAAAAGACCTTCGCGTGTCTTAAATTCCGTCGTCTTCTTGACGAATGCAAATTTGATGGTATCCGCTCTTTAAATCTAGTTTAGAGAAAATGTGAGATGTCCCAATTTGATCAAGTAGATCTTCTAAGCAAGGAATCGGAAATCATTAACGGGAGGTGATTTTGTTCACGGCGCGACTATCAACACACATATGCCATGAGCAATCTTTCTTCGATATTAATAATGCAGGGATGGCGCAAGGGCTCATGCTTTCACGCAATCCCTTAGAAAATAATTCTTCAACTTGCTTATGAAGCTCTTCATTCGGTAATGAGGGTGATTAAGGAGAGTTGCATCAGGAACCTAATAACTTTGGTGTTGAATATTAGGCAAAGGAGGCAGACCAGGAGGTAGATCAGTAGGGAAAACATCGACGAATTCGCAGAGAATCTCAAAAAATTCAGGTCGGATACCATGCTCGCTACGTAAAGAGGATGGTGTTGCGGTAAGGATGAAGACAATGCCTTCTTCATACATCGTAGCTTCAAATGGTTTATTATACAACAACAAGAGAGGGGAAGGTGGTAAAGATGAAGGTGGTGGCAGTGATGGTTTAAGCGTAAAGCTTCGGTGGTTGAACATAAAGCTTTACGTATTGAGGAAACCATCATGTTGGACCCTACGGTCGAATTCCCAAGGACGACCAAGGAGTAAGTGGCATGCATCCATTGGAACGACATTGGAGTACACTTGATCATGATATGCATCACCAATTCAGAATGCAACTAAGGCGCGTCGGGTATCATGATATGTCATATTTTATTTCCACATCACGACCAGCTGGATCATGAAGTACTCCTCGATGATTACGTGTTAGACAAGCAGAATGACGGTGACCGGGTTCACCACAAGCAAAGCAATGCAAGGTATTAGTTCGATTAGGGCGAGGAGGGTCAGCAGGGATAATTGTTGTTTGGAGCGTGGTGTGGAGAGGTGGAGTTGTAGCTGGAGGAGGAGTAGTGGCAGGGAAAGGGCGTTGTTGTCGAGACAAACTCCATGGAGAGAAATTAGTTTTTATTTGAGATTCGACAGTTAAGGCTTGTTGATGAGCTTCAAATATCGTAACAGGGTTAAACAAATTCAATGTGTGCTGAATTTGTTGACAAAAACCACCAACGAATCGAGCCACCAATTGGTTTCTCTGAATCCTGAAGATCAATTCTGTTGACGAGTCAAAAATAATCAGTGGAGTATTCTTCAACAGAAGGACTTCTTTAATGCAGATTCTGTAATTGTTGACACATGATATGATCATAGTTGTATGGCCAAAATATTTTTCGGAGATGTTTCTTTAGTTTTCCCGATGACAACTGAGTGTGTTATGCTTTGATTTGTGTCCACCAAGCGGCAACTCTGTTTCGGAAACAGATCGCAATAACAGGAACACAACGCTCCACTGGGACGTGTTAAAATTCAAGGATTTCCTCGACCATATTAATCCAATCGAGTAGTTCTTCAGCAAATGTAACACATGAAACTCAGGGATTTCGAATTTGAAGCCTTGTTCCCATCGCCAGTCGTTGTCTTGTTGTGGAATAGGTTGGCCGATACGTCATGCAAAGGGGTTTGCATCTTCTTCATCAAAATTCCTGCGTTCATCGTCTGGTTGTTCAATTTGTTGCTCCAGAGGAAATGATGCGTGTTGGTTTGTTATCGCATGCATCGCAGCGGTGAGCTGTTGAATTTGTTCTTGAAAACGAGCTATATGTTGACGTGTGAGTTCTGCTTTAGTGGATGGTTGATCTCGGCGAGCGCATGGCATGGTGGCAGTGATGCTTGCTCTGATACCAACCTGATGGAGGATCAAAACAGAGTTCAGCTCAATCTAGGGATTTTAGAATCGCTAGAGACCTACTTCTTGATCAAGGTGAATTGAATTAAATCCTTCTCAAGGAAATTAAGCAATTGTTTGTTTATGAAGCCCTAAGAAGAGATCTATTTATAGAGCTCTTAAACCGACTATAAGAAGAGCAATCTTGATGAAAATAGGAAAATAATTAAAATCAGAAAAAAAGATAAATATGAAAAGGAAAACTGTTGGAGCCGTTGATCGAATCTTTTAGGATGCTGCTGCATCAACTGGCGAAGGGATGGATTAAACAAAAAGGTTGTGAAGTAGAGTCGATATGATCCGTTTGCTTTTGAGTATCGCTAACTGGCTGGATTCATGGTTAAAGATAGACAAGTATATACTTTCAGTTTATTATATTTTTTGTATCAATGGTCATTTAAACACATGCATTGATTGATTCCATAAATTTAACTATCAATTTGTGCACCATAAAGGCAGACAAGCAGATTTTTTTTTTGAGCTTATTGACCCACAAATTTGGTAAAGTGAAGATGTAAGTAAATTGTAATTATTATTAATAATGATAAAAACCTTTTTACGTAAATTAACTTATATATCTTTGATGGCAGCATATTAACGTTGGCATGTCTCTGCTGAGTAGACAGTTAGGAAAAGTTTCATGTCCTTTTCATAGTAAATGATTGGTGTTCCTAGATGTTCCATTCAGTGTGATGATATCTGAGAGTTATGAAACGTTTTTTGAAAACCTTAAAACCTTTGATTGGAGTTCAGGATTCATCGACTATTATAATTGTGTTTTGCCCAGATGTTCAAGGACAAACAAGAGAATGGGAGTTGATGTTGACGAAGTTTATCTGTTTTTGAACATTAAATGTGTTCATTGGATTGCTTTGGCTATATCGATTCTTCACCGACGCATTGATGTGTACGACAGTATTATTTCGATCGCTAGCGATGAAGAGATTGAAGAATTTGTGAAGCCTTTTGCACTTATGCTTCCATATCTGATCAAAGTTTCACTTCTCCTGCTGAAGAAGATGAGTTAAATGATGCTAGTTACAACATAAGAAGGCGTATAAAAATACCACAAAACAAACAATCAGGTGATTGTGGAGTTTATGCTTTGGAATATATAGTGTCTTAAATTAGATGTAGATATGAAGATTGGACTATCTGATGCAAACATCAAGGATATTGGGAAAAAGCTGGCAACATATATGTTCCTTGGAAACTAACCATTGGGCGGATCTCTAGTTTATCTTTTCTATTTAGTAGTATTTTTTCTTGTTTTGGATGAGGTTGAGATTTGTTTTCTTTTTTTTTGGATTTGGTTTGAGCTTTCTTTTTTTTTTTATATTGGGTTTTTTTTCTTCGCATTAATTACATACAACAAAGGATCTCTCATCATGCAGTCACTAAACTGGACATAATAGTTTGGGAAAATAATTAACAAAAAAATATAACATATAATGACAAGAGTCTAAGCCAGTAAAGTATCCTCAAAACGTGTTTCTAGATACTAAGAAGGAGCTTCACCGGGCTAAGATCATGGACTAATACAAAATATCTTTTTGTTTTGACTTTTACTCAACAAAAATCTTAAGGAAATTACAAATTAATAAAACATTATAGAATTTCTGGCCAATAACAAATCAATTGGTTCATAAGATATTGGTATCGAGTTTGGTAATTTTCAATTATGTGTTATCACTATCTAGAACAATTTTTCAGTTTGCCATATCGTAGAAATTAAGGTCCTACAACATGTTGGATAGTAGCAAGAAATAAATCGGATTTGAAAATGGAGAGAATAGAGAGGTGAAGAATAAGTGGAATAAGAGAATAAGCGAACCAATAATGTTTAAAGCTCTGATATCTTGTAAGAATTTGTAAGCGGAAGTGTAGAATTATCAAAAGAATAATGAAGAGAACGAAGAAAAAGGGAAGAAGACATTTTTATTGCAAATGAATGTGTATCTTTTTCTTTTTCACCCATGTACAAGTATATATGAGTACTTAAACTTATAAGAGAAGCTAACTCAAAATATCTACTTTTACTATTCTGTCATTACTGTTCACGACTCACTTGTGCAACAAGTTGCCTACTTGTGCTCCAGATAGATTCCCATACACTAGCCTTTTACACTATTTATGTACATCAGATGCATAAGTCTAGAAAGGTTCCCGTACACCAGCTCCCGTACACCATTCATGTACACTAGGTTCCCGTACACCAGCTCCCGTACACCATAAACTTGATCAAAACAAGTATGGTACACATGTTCAATGTACAAGAAATATGGTATACATGTTCAATGTACTTATTTAATATTAATGTTCGGTATACATGAAAGGTGTACATAGCTAGTGTACATATGTATACATATACGGTGGACAAAGTTTTGGGGTACACATGAATGGTGTACAAATGAATGGTATACACCGATGGGTACAAGAATTATGGTACGCATGTTCGGTATGCACATGTATGGGGTATTACACCATCATGTTGTACATTGTTCACCACCATTGATGTTTCCACCATAAATGTTTATCCTATTCATGTATGCCAACAATGTACCATTCATGTAACCTCAACCCATTCATGTATACCAAACAATAACGTTAAATATGTAAATTGAACATGTGTGTCATATTTCTTGTACCCATCGGTGTACACTATTCAAATATACACCAATAGTCTGTACATCTTATATGTGTATCCTATTTCATGAACCCCATTCATATGTCCACCATACATGTTTATCCCATTCCTGTATGCCAACAATGTACCATTCATGTAACCTAAATCCATTAATGTATACCAAACATTAACGTTAAATATGTACACTGAACCTGTGTATCATATTTTTTGTATACATCAATGTACACCATTCAGATATACACCATAAGTTTGTACCTTTGTCTCTGCTTGTTTTCTAACCTTTGGATAGTTTTTGGGATGCTCTAACACAAAATAGGTAGTTATGCATTTTTGCAAGTGTATAACTTTATATTTTCTATGTACAATTTTCACTAGTCATGTACTGGTTAGATCTTGATGATTATGTATTTTATTAAGGCCATGTTATTTTGTTAAACTGCCAATATAATTATTACCACTACTTTAATTGGACAGGGAGTCTGTTTCCTTGGTTGGGATTGGATTACTTTTTATGATTATGGTTAAGTCAAGTGGTTAGATTAACCATGGTTGGGTATTGAATTTGTGATTTGACATTTGAGTAGAATGGTATGACCAATTCATGGATATCTTATTATATAATATACATTTTATATGAGAATCTTTCTAAATAGAGTAAAATTGAGGTTTTGCTATTAGAAAAATCACATAAACAAAGAAAATATCACATAAAAAATGGAAGCCAATCGAAAAGCACTCACGAGAATTTTGAAACTGTTGGTGCTGGAGAAATCCAACCGTTTTCGACAAACCAATCCAACCGTCATCGAAACAACGCCTATTAGGCATAATTCTTTTTTTTTATAGAAAAATTAAACCCCACAGATAAACCTGTTAAATTTTGTTAACTTTTCATTACTAATTAGTATCATTTACAATTCCCACTTCAAACCTTTTTCCCCTTTTAAATTCGCAAAATTCTAACTGTCGTCTCCTCCTCCTTCAGCAAGTCGAGAAGTCCACTGTATTCTTCTGCTTTCGCGATTCTCTGTTCCGATTTCCCATTCTCTTTCTCGTGAGTGCTTTTTGGTTTTGAATTTCTCTAGCAGTTTTAAAATACTCTTGTCTATTTTTGACTCGATGTGGTTTATGTTTGTTAAGTTTGTGACTCTGTCTGTCTATGGTTTATGTGTTTAGATATTTATGTTGGATTTATGTGTTTCTGTGTGTGAAGGAAAGTGACCGTAGGGTAGAAGCGATTTCTGCTTAATTGCTGACTCTGTCTCTTGTCTATAGTGCTTGTTGGTTTTCTCATCTGGGTTGAAGTTTCGGTGATTTTTAATGTTTGTTGATGTCTTGGTTGGTTATCTTTATTTGGTCTGGTTTTGCTTTAGCAATTCTTGTCTTTTATGTGGTGTCTTATATGTTTCTTGAAAAGTCTGAATCTTTTATGTAATCAGTGGTATATTTTGGTTTTTGCAAAATCTAAAGTGTATTCATTTTGTAGTTTGAATGAGATGTTGATATGATAAATGCATCTTTTCCTTGGTAGGTGCATAATGGATCCCCCTCAACACACTCCAACTCAGATTGCATTGCCTTCGATTATATACAGAATGGGTGAAAGGATCAATAAGTTGAGTGTCAACAACTATTCGTCATTTCTCTATGTGAAGACTCTTCAAGAGGTACTCGGTTATTCACTATACTCACGACTAAAAGCACGTTCCTTGGCCCGATCATCAAAGCAGCATTACAACCATTTGGTGGTGCGTAAACAGGAGAAGGATTGGGTTTTTCAGCGAAAATAGTTCATTTTGTGTTGACAAGACAGATGATGACAACACGAAAAGATGATTAATTTCAGTGGACAACCAATGAGATTCTCCTTACGAGAATTTTATTTGGTAGCTAGATTACCGTGTTCGGAAACAGGAGGAGCATACAACTTTAGTGGTTGCTTCCCTACAAGGGTACAACACCGTTGTAAAGACTTGCTAGCTTGGATCAAAGAGTTGCCTGAGGAAGAAGAGGAAGGAAAATTTAGGCTAGGCATGTTGTTGATTATGGAGAGTATCTTCTTTCTAGAGTACTTGAAAAATAACTTCTTTTTCCCAAAGGAATATTTGCAATTTGCAAGAGATAGAATGATGACGTATCCCATGGGACAAATTGGTTTTGAAGTTCTGATGTAATCAGTACAAAAGCTTGCTTCTTCTGCTCCTCCCACGAAGCAATATGAAGTGAAAGGATTTCCTTTGGCCTTGCAATTGTGGTTGTTGGCTTATGTGCCGAAGTTAGAACAATAATTTGCTAAGTTGGACAACAACAACCATCTAAATGTGTTTATTTGTGCTAGGTATTCAAGAACCTTGCAACCAAAGTATGAAAATCTTGAAACTGATGAACTATCTGTTGAATCATCAAAAGAAAAAGAAAGACAAGTTAGCAACCGTACTACTGGTATGAATTATCATGCATTCTAGATGAGGCTTCGGAATTACTAACCATGATGATTGTGATGAGCTTGGCAAAATTGTGACCTTGGTGTAGAGAGGGTATTGAGTAACTGCTAGTGACTGGAACAAGAACTTCATTGATTTGGAAGTTGCTGAGGAATGCATTTCCCAAAAGAATATGAGATTCCATGTCCAGGAAGATGATGATGTGGGCGATGACATGAATGTGTCTGATGAGAATATGCATGTTCGCTATGATTCAGTGGTTGCAAAAAACAATACATTGCATTGTCGTATCTCAGAGCTAGAAGAACAAGTCCGGTCATTCCATCTTTAGAATATTGCTCAAGATTGTATTATTCCAACAAGAGAAATATCCATACAATCAGGTAAGCAAAATTGCTTGATATTTGTAGTTAAACAACTGCAACGTTTTGCATCTGTTTGAAGAAATATATTTATTAGTTCCCAAAACTTTAATTTGCTTCAGGTGCGAGGGACCATGAACAAAAGGAGTGTGAAGGCCAGGGTGTTATGCATCCATCTGGAGACCATGATGGTCTTGCCTAATCTAGCAGCCTAGGACCTTATGAAGAAGAGGAATCTAATCTTGTTAGCGCTGGTGTCATGGCTGGTGATGGTCGAACACAATATGGATGACTGGTAAAACAACCAATAAAACTCCATCCAAATGGTAGAAGGGCTCGTAAGGAGAAGACCAAAAAGATAACTTCCTTGTACCCCCAGCAGTGTACGCTATGGGGTACATGAAATAGGGTACACATATTTGGTGTAAATGAACGAGATACACTAGGGTACATGGTGTACATCAAAATGAGGTAAAGACTGTAAAGTGGTACAAATGATGGTGTAAAGACTTATGGTGTACACCTTTCAGGTGTACACTACTGGCGTACAAGGAATGTGGTGTACATAGTATGTGTACATATTTAGCGTTAATATTTAAGGAACATGAATGGTGTACATTAGTTGCGTACATTAATCGGATAAACATGTAGGGTTTTGATGATTTTAGATAGACGGGGAATTGACTTGGATCAGATTTCCTTTGGCTCAAGATAATTGAGTTGTATTTATAATACACGAAAAGATGCTATAATTTGGTTCACGAAAACTTCTGTTATTGTAACTTGCGATTGTTAAATTGCTTTCATTCACGGAAAATTGTAACTCCTGGTTCTTTTAGTTTTAGTTTCAATCGTGGAGGGAGTGTATCATGGGTTCTTGGGCTGTTGGGTTTAAGTATCTTATATGGGTAAATCAAGTTAAATTAGTCAATAGTTTAAATTGGGTTGGAGATGCTCTTATAAGGATTAAGGATTCATGAGACATCGTCATCTGATTTCAACTCTTCCTCTTTTGAAATCAAACTCAATAACTCATTGACGTCCCAAAACATATTCTGATCGGTAAAACCCAGAACACAATACGGTGTTTTTTGTCTATCTTCTTCTTCAAGAGCCATCTCCCTCTTCTGAGAAGGCTGTGAGAGATGATTTACCATGGATTTTTTTCCCTACCATTGATCTTTATTGGGATAGCTATTAGGGTTCGTAGAGAATCAATAAAACCTCTTTGATAGATTTAGGCTGTCGAATCTAGTAAAGAAGACTTATATATTTTTTTTCTTAAAAAGATGGTCAGAAAAAAACCCTGTAATAATAACAATGGTCTAATCGCCTCGAAAATGAACAAGGTATCATCATTAATGTTTTTGTCTATATACTGTATAAATCCAATATACATTTTCACGTGCGTATTTCAACCTCTAGTAATACATGAATAGTTAGGTGAATATATATAACCTTAATGTTTTGTATACATGAATAGTGTACATAGTTGGTCTACATGAGTGGGATAAACATGTATGGTGGACATATGAATGAAGTACATGAAATAAGGTACGTGTATAAGGTGTACAGAGTTATGGTCTATATCTGAATGGTGTATACGGTTGGATCGAAGAAATATGATACACATTTTTGGTGTATATATTTGACGTCAATGGTTGGTATGCATTAATAGTGTACATAGTCGGTGTACATGAGTTGTATAAACACGTACCAGAACACAATATGGTGCGTTTTGTCTCTCTTCTACTTCAAGAGCTATCTTCCTCTTCATTCCGAGAAGGCTTCGAAGACATCAGATGCATCTTCAGAGAAAACTTGTCACGCTCATCCACCTCTTGAATTTCTTCTACCTCCTTATGGAACTTATCCTCCATATGATGTCATTTATCATCTTATTCATCAATTTCATTCATTCATGTTATCAAGGCTATGTCCTAAACTGAATTTTTTCCGCAAAAGTGTTTTTACAGATGGAGGGGGAATGATCATGCGCATTGGATATGGGGTTCAACAAATCATGTTATACTTTTTAAATAGCCCGAGGTTGGAGAAATTTCTGTGATGAAAACGACATAAACGCAGGAAGTGTCTTTATCTTCAGACTAATGAAAAACAAGAAAATGTCTTCTCTCAGTTTCTGCCCTACAGAGAATAGAAGAGAAAAATCAAGCAAGAAAATGTCTCTCCTCCTAGAATCTAGCTATGGTAAACATATCAACAAAGAAACATTCACTAAGCCAAGATTTTCCTAAAGGGAAGATTCACAAGATTCATTTCTGAAGGGTTCCAAATTATTTTTGAATGGTATCGGACCTTTTGAATAACAGTCAAGAAGACCTTATCAAAATTGAAGAAAAGAATCAATAGAAAAAGAAAAAATAAGAATTGATCGATCTCTTTCTTGAAACTAACGAAAAGGAAAAAGAAAAACTCGGAATTGATCGATCTCTTTCTCGATACAAACAAAAAGGAAAGAAAAGATGAAACAGAAATCACGGATCAATAGATCAACTAAGCCCTCTCAGAATCCATTTTCATAGGTTTCGAATTGTGCAGAGAGTTTACTCATTTTCTTTGATTACAAAATACTTGTTATTTTATTTATTTTTATTGTTAAGAATTAACAAACTGCCTAAATCTTTATCATCATTATTTGTTCGTTTGAATTTAAAACTGAAAATAACTTAATACAGATCTTATTGGTGATTTGAATGAAGAGAATCTTTTTAACCTCATGCACTCACAAGTTTATATAGCAGATCTGTCGAAAGAATATATAAAAGAATATTTTCTGAAGGGTTGAATCCAGTTTATATAACGAAAGCATATGTTCTAATGAACGTAGCTTATACAAGTTGGATCTCTTTCCTTAACAGATCTTGCTTCACATATTCAACAATACCTGGATTGTCGCTCTTTAAAGACAATATGAAGATTAGTGATGAGAATAACTCAAACACGTTTGAAATTGAATTCAACACATGGTTAACCCGGTTAAGATAACCTAAACCCCCAAATCAATTGGAAATGTATGGAACAAAAGTTCATGGTGAAATACAAATCTTAAAGTTTTGTACACCAGATTCACAAGTCTGAAATGGGAGTGCTAGACTGAGCAAAATTGTGCCAGACATTGCAAGACTGAAACATGGAATGCAAGACTGTGCCAAACTTTGCAAGACAGTGCAAGACTGTGCAAGGCTGCGTTGTTATGTTGAAGCTTTGAGGTTCATGAAGGAAGTTAACGATCTTAATTACAGTTTTCTACACCCGAAATAGTCTTAGCTGCTTCTCTTTTCTGCATTTTGATTCTTTGATTTCTTTATTTCCTGATCTTATAGAATAATATTACATGATTTTGTAAAACTTGTAACAAAATGTGTAGGAGTCTGTTCACAGTCTTGCACTCCATTCTTCAGTCTTGAAAGATCTGGCACAGTTTTGCTCAGGCTGGCACAATCTTGTAAAGTCGGGCACAGTCTTGTACTCCTTTGTTTGCGATTAATGACACAAAGAGCCTTATTTACCGAAAATATTAATGTAGTTAGATTTTCAAAAAAGATGTTGTGAGGAGCACACATATAAGACAAGATAAATAAAATTATGCATATGTATAGTAGAGATTAGGAGTTTGAAGGGACAATGAAAATAATAAAGTTTCCATGAAATATCTTTAAAATTTTGTTTTAAAAATGAGAAAATTAGGTCTACACACTACCACTTCAGTTGTTGACAAAAAAAAGACTATCACTTTAGTCTCTTGGGTCCACAATACTTGGATCATCCTCTTAGGTCAGCCACTTAAGTTAGCCATTACAGTCTGAATTCTAGCAGTAACAGTTCTATATCAAACACAGTTTAGTAGCACTCGCATTGCCTAAATCTTCAGCATCTCGGATTCGAGGATTATCATGAGCCAAAGAGATGGAGATTTGGTTTTACAGCCAAGCAGTCAACAAGAAATAAAGCTAGAGGAGAGAATGGAAATTGATTCTCTATCTTTGATTGGTCAGTTACACAATTTCAAGAGGCATTTTGTAACACCCGTATCCGACAATTCCGTCAAGAAACGTCGAGGATCATCGAGAATCATCGAGGAAACTAAGTCCGGACATAGTCAACTACTCATCCTTTTCGTCTACCACTTCCTGTAACCAAAACAAAGTACCACCATTACTGCTAACACTTACAGGAAGTCCACCAGTCTTTTCCCTCTTATCCAACATATAGATGCAAGTATCACATTCCAAGTTAATCCTTTGTATTTGATTAACCATTGGTGCAGAAGAGTAGACAAAGAAAGACCAAACACTATCAATCCGTGAGATAAAGACTTGCAAAGTGGGATAGTGACAGTGGCAAAGAACATAGTTTTGCTTTGTTCTGGTTCCTTCCCTTTTGAACGGATGCCATGCTGAATCCTCAAGGTTCTCCTGCCATCTAGAGCGAAGGGTAGCAACTTCAGCCGTAGCTTCATATGCAGAATATTTCTTATTGCAAACATTCAAGAAGGACTTCTCATCAAGTTTTCCCACCAGTTTTATCCCGAATTCGGTTTGGGCTTCCAACCGCTTAGTCAAACCCTGAAGAAAACAGCTTTCATACTGTAAACAACATAGAAAACAACTTAATCACCAGCAGGTTGGTCCACCTTATATTAATTCATACAGGCAGCAACGTATTTCATAGACAATATAATGGAATTTTTCTCTGTCAATTTTATCATCGAGTTCTACATCAGTAAATTGACCGTAGTCTATGAGAAGCCACCCCCCTTGACTTCATCCTCACCAAAACAGTTTTACTGACCAACAAGTTAATACAACTTTGAGTTTTAATTGTGAGGTGAAGATATCCAATAAACTTTAGTGTTTGATCAAGTAAGTGTCAAAATGGAAGTGCATGAAAAACTTGTACCGCAATCAAATTTTCCGCGCTGCTTGTATCTCATAATTGCTTTGACGTTCTTTAGTCATCAGAACCATGTTCATCTGCTCTAGCCCTTCTAACTCAGACTTCTTTTCTTCCAAATTATCAGTCATCTCCTTGATTTTCTGCTTGACCGCTTCATTATCATCATCCCCCAAATGCTTCTTCGCCTGCAATTTTTCTTAATGTTCGTGTATCTTCATTTCCAGTGCATGTTTGGTGTCTAGCTGCTTTTCAAACTGAATCATCTTGTTCAAAGCCTCTTTTCTTTGCATCGGAAGTTCAAGGAGAGAGTTTCAAACTCAAGACACAAAGTGGGAAAGCTGTTTTCCTCGATTATAGAATTAACTTGTAATACAGTTTGAGTTGTGTACTATAAATATACCTCATGCATATGCACTGATTGAATGTTTCTTATGTATCAATACTGACAATGAATTTCTTATACTCTGATTCATCAATATTTTTTTCTTCCATTTCATTCAATTGTTTGGACCAAGCATCCAACTTCTCCATCTTCATGCACACATCTTTGCGTTGTGCCTTTATTTCTGCTATGATCCTCTCAATACTGAGATGCAACTTCTGATCCATCTTCTTTCTTCCTGAGATGGTAAAATAGAAACAATAGTGAGATAACCTACCAAATGCTTTGTGAATCATATGAATATTAGTGTCTAAGTAACAACCCTTTTTCAAAAGCTTTTTCCAAGTTCTTTTCCGTGTCTGGGACCATCTGTGATGACATCGCCTTCTTCTCATAGATGTCTCGGACCTTGTTCAAATCTCCATCATTCATTTGGATACTACTTAAAATGTTGTTGAGAACTTGGTGTGAGCCTGATCTTTTTCTTTACCAATATCAGAAATTGTGCTTAGCTTTCCCACCTTGGAGAGCCTATCGGCCCTTCAGAGTAGAAGTCCTCTGCACGTGCACACCAACCACATGCCTTGGATTTTTAATCTCCTCTCTTCTCTGTCCACTCCTTTTTACTGCAACCTAGGTTCTCAAATGCCTTCTAAAACTCTGTAACACTCGCATACCCACTCAAGTCGTCGTTAAATATAGCAATAACCCCATCAACTGAATATTCTTCGACCTCAACAGGCTTGAACCTAGAAAGCCTTTTCAACCAATAACCTGACTGAAGTAGGACTTCCCTGTCATCAATTTTCTTCAAAGGATTAATGATAATCCCCATCAATGGAAAAACATAAACCTCATCCGGTTCTGCTTCAGAGAGTTGTTCAAAAGAAAAATTGGAGGGTGTGTGTTACAGGAAAACCGAATTCCTATTTTTAGTACCTTTTTGATTTCAGTAACTTTCCTTTTTTTTCTTAAGAACGATTTATTATAAGAAGTTGTAAGCCCATTAGGGTTAAGGCAATCAAAATAATTTCAAAAAACCTTCTTCTCTCTTCTCTTTGTGACGTCGCTCATTGTAGCTGAAGGATCCCTTCTTCTTCGTGGATTCTTTGGCAGGTGAGATCAGGATTTGTGTTTTAAGAACATTAGTCCTCTGTTCTACTCTGTTTTGGGAGTTGATAGTTATTTCCTTATCAGTGTGGAACAGGTTCTACATCACCAGCAAGCTCATTCTTTTGGACGAACCTTTGGAAACCCCAGAAGCATGTGCTAGTAACTCCTTATACTTTTAATCTTGCTTTTCCATGTCTGGACAAAACGGGCATCTCAGTATACCGTTCACCAATAACCTTGTATTTCCAGCTCTTCAATTGCAGGTACGGTGTTTCAGAGTAAATATTTGACTCGCTGATCTCAGACTCTTCATGAGATAAAATTTACATCCTACCTACTTTAATCTGGAACACAGTTGAGACATTTCTTCAGATAATTTTTTTACTAGTGAAATCGACTTTAATAAGCAATAAAGAGTATCATTCATTCACCAAACAACCTAAATATAAATCTCTACGAAAGCGAAACACATCTGACATAAAATGTGTATTTCACATCAGAAACCAAAAATTTCCATATTTTTGTGGATTATTCTGAAGACGACACAGCCCAAAACGAGACAATTTCTAGCAAACTGAGTCGATAGAATCGAAATCCCAAGAGCAAGATAAACCCAAAAATTGTAACATATGATAGAGCAAAAGAAAAAGACGAAATTGATACAGCATTTACAAAACTAGGTAAAGCGAACAAAGATCCAAATAATATATGGAAGAAGTAAGTAAAGTGTTGAAGAACGAAATGCACAGAAGAAACAACGTACGAAAGATGGAAAAGCTTAATATAGTGAAGGAAAGCTTAAGTTGTGAGTGAAACTCGCTAGTCGTCCACCATCGGTAGGAGGAAAAGACTTCTTCTTTACCAGTTAGAGAGAGCAAAAGAGATGGAAGTTGAATAGATTTATGGGTAAATTTGCCAATTGGACATCAAATGTGGCTAAATCCGCACGAAAAAATAGTGAGACGGAAGTTGAATAGATTTTTTTCACTAAAAAATAAATAAAATAAAAACAAAAATATGGCCAAATCCGCACCATATTACTAGAGGTTGAAATTCGCGCATTGATTACCATATTATGGTTATGGAGAATCCGATCCTTATTTGTATTAGTGCATTGATTACTTAATTAAATAACAAAAAATCTCTAAGAACATGCTAGCACTGGTTAACAATTTTTCTTTTGTTTTTCTTCCAACTTCTTCTCCTAATTTATTGAGCACTTCTCTCAACTTCTCAACATGTACTTTAAAATTTTTGCGCGTGTCGAAAACCTGGCGCTCGAGCTCGGCTTGGTGCTCAGCTCCTCCCTATGCAAGATAATCAAAGGGGATTACAAACTGGAAATATTTGTGAATTAAATGATCTAATGTCACCAGCCATGTAGTAATTACTTAACCTAAGAAATCAAAATGGAATTTGAGTTTAATTAAAAGCTTAAGACTTTAACTTAAAACCAGATTCTCAGAGTTGCTAATCAACTACTCAGTTAGGAGTTTTATCATTCTAAGTCTTATCATAAGCAAATGCGTCATAGACATTACAACTGCTACATCGTTTAATAGTTCCTAAAAATCAATTTTTCTGAAATATAAATGTGAAATTTCTCAAAACCCTGTTTGATTACAAGAATTTAGCAACTTACCACCTATTAGGGTGCGCAGAGAAGTGGCTGGAGAATAGCATTTTGTCTCTGGACATGTTGCCGGCAAGATCGCCGGAGAATAGGCCGGAGACGAAGAATTCTTGGAGCCTCTGCTACAGAAAAACCATATTAAAATAACAAATGGTTTGGAGAAGAAAAGCTCTCTTTATGGTTCGGAGGTTTTCTTTTTTTTTTTTGTGGTAAATGATACATATGTGTTGACTTAAGCTTGACTAAAGTTTAAGTCATAAGTTATTCTAATCCTATCAAGATATGTCTTCTAAAAGGATTAGGATTAGATCAAATCTTTATGAGATATCTAAACATATATTTTAGGAGTTATCTAAAATATGTAATCCTAATGTGATTAGGAGTTGGTTAAGAATTCTCTCTATATATATGGAGATGCCAAGGTGTGGCATAACATATGAGATTAGAGAGATTGAGAGTGCTTTTGAGTTATATTTCTAAAGTAATAAAAAGAGTCTTTCTTATTTTGTTCTAAGGGTGTTTGATTCAATAATTGGTATCAGAGCAATAGTTGAATTAAACACACTAGGCGTACGAAATTAAAACATGGGTGATATTGTTGTATTAACAAATAGATCAAAGGAAAGTGGTCCTTCGTCTATACAATGTCCGATGCTTAATACCACCAATTACACTGTTTGGTCTATGCGAATGAAAGTAACACTCAGGGTGCATAAATTTTGGGAGACTATTGAACCAGAAATCAATGATGTAGACAAGAATGACATGGCTAGAGCTCTTCTATTCCAATCCATACAGGAAACGATGATCCTACAAGTCGGAAATCTTGAAACGTCAAAAGAAGTTTGGGATGCAATAAAGACAAGGCATATAGGAGCAGGTCGGGTAAAAAAAGCTAGACTACAAACCTTAATGGCCGAATTTGACAGGGTGAAGATGAAAGAGACTGACACAATTGATGATTTTGTTGGTAAACTCTCGAAATTATCCACAAAATCAGCAAGTTTGGGGGAAAATATTGTAGAATCAAAGCTTGTAAAAAAGTTTCTCAAGAGTCTACCACGAAGAAAATACATTCAGATCGTTGCCGCCCTTGAGCAAGTTCTTGATCTTAATACAACAAGTTTTGAAGACATTGTGGGGAGGTTAAAAACTTATGAAGAAAGAATCTGTGAAGAAGAAGATCAACAAGATGATCAAGGAAAACTAATGTATACTAACATGGATTCACAACTTCATCAAGAAAACTATGGAGCAGGAAGAAGTAGAGGACAAGGTGGACGAGGTTCAGGACGAGGAAAAGGACGCAGACGCTACGACAATCAACAGAACGGAGGTTATAGACAAGAAAAAGATAAGTCCAGAGTGGTGTGTTATCGGTGTGACAAGAAAGGACATTATGCATCTAAATGTCCCGATAGGTTACTTAAACTCCAAGAAGCACAAGAAAATGAAGATAATGATACTCAAGAGGCTGACAATCTGTTGATGCACGAGGTAGTGTTTCTTAATGAAAGGAATGTAAAGCCAAACAAATTCAAAACAAGCTCAAATAGAGATAATGTTTGGTACCTAGACAATGGGCTAGTAATCACATGACTGGAAATCGTGCTTATTTTTCTAAGATTGACGAGACGGTCACGGGAAAAGTAAGGTTTGGTGACGATTCTCGCATAGATATAAAGGGAAAATGATCAATCCTCTTTGTGAGCAAGAACGGTGAACGTAAAATCTTAGCTGATGTTTACTTCATACCAGATTTAAGGAGCAACATTATAAGCCTTGGACAGGCCACGGAGTCGGGATATGATGTTAGAATGAGAGAAGACTACTTGACCTTGTACGATCGAGATGGTAAGTTGTTGGTAAAGGCAAACAGATCAAAGAATCGTCTATACAAAGTATGAATGGAAGCTGAAAATACTAAATGCCTACAAATCATGGAATTAAACGATTCAACAAAATGGCATGCAAGACTAGGGCACATTGGCAGAGAAACCATGAAGACAATGGTAAAGAAGGAACTAGTCATTGGCATACCGAGTATTACAGTTGAAAGGGAGACATGTACATAATGCTTACTTGGAAAACAAGTAAGGCAAGTTTTTCCCCAAGCTACATCATACCGTGCTACACACATACTCGAACTCTTACATGGAGATCTATGTGGACCGGTCACGCCCCCCACGGCTGCAAGAAACAGGTACATATTCATTTTAATAGATGATCACTCACGATACATGTGGTCAATCCTATTAAAAGAGAAAAGTTAAGCCTTTGAAAAATTTAAGAATTTTTAAGGCAATGGTCGAACAAGAAACAGGAACTACTATCAAGACATTCCGAACAGATCGAGGTGGTGAGTTTATGTCTCAAGAGTTTCAAGCATTCTGTGACAATTCGGGCATTCAAAGGCACTTAACAGCTCCATATTCACCTCAACAAAATGGAGTAGTGGAGAGGCGAAACAGAACATTATTGGAAATGACTAGGAGTATCTTAAAGCATATGAGCATACCAAATTATCTATGGGGAGAGGCAGTGAGACATGCTACCTATCTCATAAATAGAGTTGCAACAAGAGCCATAGTCGCACAAACTCCGTATGAAGTCTTCAAGAAGAAGAAACCAAATGTTGAGCATCTTCGTGTATTCGGATGTATTGGCTACAAAAAAACAGAGAGTCAACATTTGAAGAAATTGGACGATAGATCACGAGCATTGGTGCATCTAGGAACAGAACCAGGATCAAAAGCTTATCGATTACTAGATCCAACAAGCCGAAAGATAGTAGTAAGCAGAGACGTGGTCTTGGATGAGAGCAAGAGCTGGGAGTGGAACAATTTAGGAAGAGAGGTCAATGATGATTCTGGACTAGTTCAGTTCAACCTCAGAGAACCTGAGAATAAAGATATAAGAGAAGATAACACGATCGGAGAAATGGAAGGCAGCAAAGAAGAGAATAGTGACGGTGAGGTCAACACAGAGAAAAAGGAGTTTCTGGAATACGAAACAGAGGTCGCTGAAAAACAAGAGCATTCCCCACCTCTGTTGAGAAGATCAACAAGACAGAGTACAAAGCCGAGTTACTTGGATGACTATGTACTACTAGCCGAAATTGAAGTCGAACGTCTCTTGTTGACACTAAACAAAGAACCATGGGATTTTAATGAGGCTAAGGAGTCACAAGTATGGAGAGATGCATGTAAAGAAGAAATATCGTCTATAACAAATAACAACACATGGAACTTAGTTGATATACCCATCGGAGCTAAGCCAATCGGCTTGAAATGGGTCTTCAAAATAAAACGCAACTCTGATGGCAGTATAAATAAGTATAAAGCTAGGCTCGTAGCAAAAAGATATGTACAAAGACACGGTATAGACTTTGATGAAGTATTTGCTCCGGTAGCATGCATTGAAACAATCTGGTTCATCATTGCTCTAGCTGCCTCAAATGGATGGGAACTACATCACCTTGATGTAAAAACTGCGTTCCTCCATGCTGAGTTGAAAGAAGAAGTTTATGTCACTCAACCTGAAGGTTTTGAGATCAAATGAAGTGAAAGAAAGGTTTATAAATTAAATAAAGCACTCTATGGACTACGACAAGCACCAAGGGCATGGAATAATAAGCTGAATTAAATCCTTCAAGAACTGAATTTCGTTAAGTTCTCAAAATCCTTCAAGACGACTTGCTTGTTACGGGATCTAGTCTAAAAATGATACTTGAATTCAAAAGAGGAATGGCAACTAAGTTTGAGATTAGTGATCTCGGAAAGTTAACTTACTATCTAGGCATCTAAGTACATCAATATGAAGGAGGTATCATGCTAAAACAAGAAAGATATGCAACACAGATTTTGGAAGAGGCTGGAATGGAAGGATTTAACGCAGTTCACATACCAATGGAATCGGGTTTAAAGTTATCAAAAGCACAAGAAGAACAACGTATTGACGAGAAATAATATAGAAGAAATATTGGATGCCTACGATATTTATTTCATACACGACCAGACTTTTCTTATTGTGTTGGTGTTTTAAGTAGATACATGCAAGAGCCAAAGGAATCTCATGGGGCAGCATTGAAGCAGATTCTAAGGTACTTACGAGGAATACTCTCTCACGGTCTCACATTTAATCGTATAAAAAAAACAGGGCTAGTGGGCTATAGTGATAGTAGTCACAATGTGGATGTTGATGATGGTAAGAGTACGACCGGTCATATCTTCTATCTTAACGATTGTCCAATCAGTTGGTGTTCACAAAAACAAGAGACTGTGGCACTATCCTCTTGTGAAGCAGAATTTATGGCGGCCACTAAAGCAGCTAAGCAAGAAATTTTGCTTCAAGAACTTCTTGGTGAAGCCTTTGGAAAAGCTTGCGAAAAGGTGACAATTCGAGTTGACAACAAATCCGCGATAACACTTACTAGGAATTTGGTGTTCCATGGGCGGAGCAAGCATATCCGTACAAGATATCATTTTATACGTGAATGTGTTGAGAACGAACAAGTGGAAGTAGAACACGTTCTCGGAACCAAACAAAGAGCTGATATTTTAACTAAGGCACTTGGAAAGATCAAGTTCAAAGAGATGAGAGATCTCGTTGGAGTTCAAGATGTGTCGGAGGGAAACTTCAAGCTTAAGGGGGAGAATGTTGACTTAAGCTTGAATAAAGTTTAAGTCATAAGCTATTCTAATCCTATCAAGATATGTCTTTAAGAAAGGATTAGGATTAGATCAAATCTTTAGGAGATATCTAAACATATATTTTAGGAGTTATCTAAAATATGTAATCCTAATGTGATTAGGAGTTGGTTAAGAATTCTCTCTATATATATGGAGATGCCAAGGTGTGGCATAACATATGAGATTAGACAGATTGAGAGTGCTTTAGTTTTTGAGTTATATTTCTAAAGTAATAAAGAGAGTCTTTCTTATTGTGTTGGTGTTTTAAGTAGATACATGCAAGAGCCAAAGGAATCTCATGGGGCAACATTGAAGCAGATTCTAAGGTACTTACGAGGAACACTCTCTCACGGAAGATGTGAAAGGACTTAAGTGATATATAAAGGAGATGGACCACTCCACTCATTGCCAATTGGTTTTGAGTTGGAACCCCATGAAACTTAACATGGTATCAGTGCCCGAACACACGCTGACCCATTAATCTGGCCCGAAATGTGGCCCGATCACCCCCACTAATTGATGGCCCAAAGGAAGGTTCAATTCTTGAGATAGCTAGAAGAGTATTATCTCGAGTGGGCGTGATGGATTCTGTCGAGATTAATGGCTAAAAGATCCATTATCTCGCGGGGACGTGTGGAGAAAGATCCCACATCGAAAATATGGAAAGGAACTAAGTGATATATAAGGGATATGGGCCACTCCACTCATTGCCAATTGGTTTTGAGTTGGAAGCCCATGGAACTTAACAATATAGAGTTCCACAGTTTGCATGACAACAAAGGAAATCCTAACCCTAAAGTAGAGCAAAAGAAACAAGTTATAGTATATAGTTTCACATTAGGGTCGCCGGTTCCCCCTCCCCTCCCTCCACTAGTTGCATTCTCAGCATTCATACCTCTACTTTTGGGCTCTCTATAAAACACCATAAACTTTTTTATCCTTCACTAACCTACCTAAACTTTTGGATTTATATCAATTAGTACATGTACTTTTAATCTTTAAAAACCTCCCTCTTAACCGGATTAAACTCTTAAATCATGTTTAGCAGGTTGTGTTTAAGGTAATCCGACTATAACACTTTTTAGCTGATTTAAAACGACGTAGTTTTGTTTCTTTACTTATAAAAATCGAATTGGGCAAAAGCAAAGTTAGGGTTTGTTCTTTAAAATTGGGGAAAATCGAATTGGGCAAAAAAGTAGGGATTTTGGTTTGTTCTTCAAAATGAGCTACTCATCGGCTTTAAACATTTCTCATCGAGAATCGACTCCTCTTAGTGTTCCGATGAGCTGCTGGTGTGAGCAAGAGATCACCACCTTCACTTCAAAAACGAAAGACAATTCATACCGGAGTTTCTATAGATGCTCCATCGTTTTGAAGGTATGATTATATATTTAGTTGATAAATTTGTTGATAGATTGTGAAACGTGTTCATGAATTGTAATAGAGAGAATGAAAACCACTTGTTCAAGTGGGCTGATGAAGCTGTATTAGATGAAATTAAGATGGTGGAGGAGAAGCATAGGAGAGTTACAGAGGATGTCAAGGAATTGAGGAAGCTGGTGGTGAACAATATGGAGCTCCAAAAAAAAATGCTTAAGAAGATGGAGGAAGATATGGTGAAGATGATGAATGAGAAGAATGAAAAAGAAGTGGATCACTCAATGTCTTTCCAAACAGTAGGTTTTGTGGTTGTGGTTGCAATGTCGCTCATTTGGTTGTGGGGAAGGGTGTAGTTACGGTTGTGCTTGTTATGTCGTCGTATGTTTGTGTTAAGCTACTTCGTTTTTTGTGACTTTGGTGTGGATGTTAGGTACTTTGTGCTAATGTGGCTTTGATAATGTGGATTTCTGTGTGTGTGGATTTGTTAATGTGACTTTGTGTTAACTAAAACCAAAAGACTAACTTCATACATATCCGAACCAAACAAACTAGTTTCATACATATCCGAATGTCATATCATACCAAAAGATAAATCATAATCCGATTTGGAGTTGAAGACAAGATAGAGAACAAAAAAAAACAACTCTATCTATCCTGCCACCACTTTTAAAACCTGAAGTTACAACTCCCATTAACTGATTCTTTGTGTGAGTGTGACTGATTCAGCTTCTTGAGTGACCTAAGAAGCTTGTGTCTGTTCTGGAGCTTCAGAAGCTTATGTCATCATATCTGGAGCCCGACAAGCTTGAGTCAGCATTTCTAGAGCCGGAGAAGCTTCTGTAATTGTTTCTTCTCCCTCAACAATAGATCCATCAGCAGCCTAAATCACAAAGACAACAAAACTGAGAAGAACATAACTAAAGAAGACAAAAGTCAAAAAAACAGTTACAAAGAAGATAACCCTCTTGACTCTTCTTCTTCTAAGGAAATTTCTTACAGCCTACTGCATTGTGGCCTTGTGCACCACAAGATCTGCAATGCATTTTTTCTTCCTTTCCTTCTTACCTTGAGTATTTGTGGTCCCTTCTTCCCCTTCTTCTTCTAAGGAGACTCCAGTTTACCCTTGATCCTTTTAAAACTCTTCTTCTGACCTTTCTTTCTCCCAGGTAGGTTGGGTTCTTGAGGTGCTTTAATGAGGACATAATTGTTGGTCATCCAAAAACTTGCTCCTCTAACTGGATCTAGACTTGTATGTTATTGCTCTAGCCATACTTGAGAACTAAAAAATGGAGATACAAAGTCTTCAATATTCTTACCAACATCAATGACTGCTGCATAGGGATGTGAACATGGAATCCCTGTGACTTGCCATTTGCAGTATGAGCATTCCCATTTCCCAGAAGTCAAGTTCACAGCTTGTGAATTCCCATTTACCCAAATCTCAAACTTACCATGTGTTCCCTTAGTGACTTCACGTCTCATAGCTTCTTCATGCTCCTTTTCTAGAATATTTGATGCATAATCAAATATCTTTTTATTCCAGTTTAGTATCCTCTCTTTTCTCTTACTGATCTGTGCCATGGCCTGCCATCTTATTTTTTCCATCATTAACCAATGTCTTTTCCCTTGCTTTGATGATTGTGGCATTAAAAGATTGTAGCATTATTTTCCACATCCTCAACAACTCCCAATCTTGAAATAAGGTCTACACCAAGTATTTGGTTCCTCCTTCATCATATCTTCAAACAGAGACCGGTTGTAAGTTCTTAACCTACTGAGGTTACCTTGAAAGTCAGCATGGTTGTAACTCCAAGCTAAGCTCCACACATGCATCTTCAACAAGTCTTTGTTTGCATGCTTCTTCTTCAAATTATCCACAATATGCTTGATATGCTCAAATCTAATACCCTAAAGTATCTAAGCAGTCGCTATAGTATTTTAGGGGTCAATCCACAAGGACTCAAGATAACACTCAATAGATTCTGGAATGTGAATTAAGCTAAGCTAAATAGATGAAATTAAGAATAGCAAAACAATTAAAAGAGGTAGTAATTCAGTGGAGGAAAACGCTAGGCTTAGGGAAACTTGCAGGCAAATCAGAATTATCAAATCAAATCAATTGTCAGGAATAAATTAAGCTCTGCTCTCGAACTTGAAACACAGATGTAAAGTAAACCAACTGTCGTTGCGAAAACTATCTATGCCTAAACCTAGAATTCCAAATTTCTTTGCAAATTCTATGAATTTAAACAAGCATTAACGGTCAAGTTCAATTGTTCACAAAATCCCTAAACCAAATTTCTTTGCGAATAGGGCTTTTGCTTACAAACACTAGTTCAGGAAACTAATCACACTTTCGTGCCAATTAATCAACCTAATATCAGATTCCGTTCGCGAGGCTAAAATCAGCATTAATCTCAAGTCTAGGTGAAAAGCTCTATAGATTATTCTCTAACAATTAATTCAGATCTAATAATTCATCAAATACTTTAAGCAACCCTAATTCCTAACAGGGAATCTACTCAGACATGGTGAATGAAGCAAACATCATGAATAGAATAGATATGATAAAATGAAATAAGAGTAAGAATCAAAGAGATTCAAGATTTCTTCTCCAAACTCAATTGCAGAAAAACTCTATCTCCAGAAATCTCCAGGTATTCTTTCTGGAGGCTGAAAAACCTAATTAAATGCTAAAACACGTTTAGGAGTTATCTCGAAAAATAAGGAAAACTTTTGGATATCTTCGGGTTTGTTTCGCGTTTGGTCACTGCCATCGACCGATACTGTAAGTGGAATCGATAGATGCTAGGTTCTTTGGTCGTGTTTTCTCCCAAATGAATGGTGTCGATGAGTGCTCCTCAGTGTCGATCGATGCTGAGCTTGTTCCCGAACGGCTTCAACTTCAGATTGCTTCAAAAGCTTCCAAATCCTCCAATTAGCTCCATATGCGCCTATAACTTGAAAAAGACCTGAAAGACTCTAAAACTAAGAAAAGACTCAACAAAAGACTATTATCATGGTTTAAAAGTGGGGTAAAAACTGATATATCAACTCCCCAGACTTAGTCTTTGCTTGCCCTCAAGCAACAGAAAAACTAACAAAGAAAGAGGTTTGAAACATGGAGACTACCTTTTTCTTGAGACATAGTAATGACCTTTTCCTAAGCTCCCAGTTGTCACTAAACAGTTTCAAATTGGACCCATGTACTTTCCTTAGACCATTGCATTTTTTTCCATTATCATCATTATTCACAGCATCAATCATACTAAATCTTCCTTGTCGTTTCATCACTGATGTTGATATTCAGGAACCTTCTAGATTCTTTCTCATGCGATATCATGACTAAGGAACCACCCAGATTTTTATACTTTGGTATTGATTTCCTCTCCCCCAGACTTATTCTTTTTATGTTTCATGATTTTAATTAAGCTTCGCATACACAAATCAGGTTCGAGACGTGAGTATTGATGGTGATGGCACCTAATCCCGGTTCTCCCCTCTCAAAGTGTCAAAAATCTTAGGCGAATAATGGGGTCTCAGGAAATGTTCCTACCCCTCGCTTCAGACTTTTGTGTTGATCATTCCTTATCTAAGTTAGAACATGGTCACAGGAAGTATTCTAGCCTCTACTCGGCGGGAAATCATCTCATCTTTTATGCATTATATGTATCATTGTGTGTTGGGGAGAGGTCTACCATATTCTTCAAACGCACGGGTTCCTTTGCCAGATATGAATGATGAATCAAGTTCAGTGAATACCAACCTCAGGAGTGAAGTGCAAAATTGGCCAGGATTTAGAAGAAATTTGCTGGAGACATGGGTGTTTCTGGTCAACTGGGTGGCCTTTGGATTTTTCATTAGTCGATCTTAGAGCTGGTTTGTGACAATGGTTACTCAAAACAAAGTCAGGACACTGAAATCAAGCAAAGGTTTTAATCTCCAACAAGTTTGACTCAATAAAACTAATTTTGACTCAAAACGAACTGACTCTAAGGAAAACAAACACAATGTCACGACTACCTCCTCCCAGACTTAAACAAACACTGTCCCAGTTGTTATCTAGTCAATAGTTGGCAAAATAAATAAAAAGAACAGACTGCGAATGAAACGCAAAGAAGTTAACGTTCATGTGAGGGTCAATACGTCTGATACAGCTGGTATCGATCGATACAGCTGGTATGATCGGATACCAGGTGTTTGTTAGCAGAGGCTCCTTTTCCATGGATGTGGTATCGATCTACACTGACTGGTGTGATCGATACTGCTCGTCTGGACCTGTTTCTCGTGAAGATGCAAGACAAAAACAAAACGAAAAATCAAAATAAAACGTATGTAAGACTCATCAGTGGTTGCCTCCCACTAAGCGCTTGTTTTAATGTCATTAGCTTTGATAGTGTCGGGCTCAGGCGTCGGGTGGTTCGCAGAGAGATAGTGAATGCATCCGTGACAAACGTCTCATCCAAGGTGGTGTGTAAGCATTATCGCATGTGGTCTACAAAGAAGTGAGGAATAGCATCAGGGCGGGATGGAAGATTGGGTGGGATACTTTGTTTTCCTGCAGTCATCAAAAGAAACAACAATTGCTCGACGAGAATGGTGCAGCTTGCTTAAGTGTGAAGTAGATGGCAGTATTGATTGATGACATTAGGTGGTTTAGAAATTAGAAAAAGAGGTGCGTACCTTTGCTTTTCTCGAGGTGTCTGGCGTGTGAGGGTGGAGGTTCTTGCCGGAATCATATGGCGGGCATAATGTTGCGTCGACCGACGCAATGTCTAGAACCGAATCTCACAAAACCCACTTTTTCTGTAGTTTGATTCTGGCAATCCTTGCTTCCAATGTAAAGACATCATTTTCCATCAGTCTGGCATTAATTGGAGCCTCTTCCTCGAGCCTAGTACTGAATAGACAATCCTCACTCCAATCCTTAAGCTCTCAGTAGCATCCAACACTTGAATACCCAGCAGTAATGTCTTCTGAAAGCTCTGTGTTTGGGTTCTCATTCAATGGAAATCTCTACGGAAAAGGTCTGTCATCATGGTCGAATCTCCTCCTCAGCTTGTCCATGTTAAAGCTCATGACTTTATCACCCAAATC
Source organism: Crucihimalaya himalaica (assembly GCA_004349715.1). NCBI lineage: Eukaryota > Viridiplantae > Streptophyta > Magnoliopsida > Brassicales > Brassicaceae > Crucihimalaya > Crucihimalaya himalaica. The sequence continues at coordinate 832,249 of SMJT01000045.1, forward strand.
AAGCTCTATCTGTCCCTTTCTCACATCAATGATGGCACCAGCTGTTGCCAAAAATGGTCTTCCCAGAATAAGAGGATCCTGAGGTTCGTCAACATATTCCAAAACCACAAAGTCTGTGGGAATCATACAACCTTCGATCATTAGTGGAACATCTTCTAAAACACCTTCTGGAAACCTTTTGGATCTATCAGCTAAGATGAGAGAGATCTTTGTTGGAACGAAATCGGTCATCCCAAGGCTTTCAGCTATAGAGAGAGGCATCAGGTTAATGCTAGAGCCAAGATCACAGAGAGAATGAGGGAACCTTTTAGTTGAGATGGAACATTCTAGTACAAAGCTTCCTGGATCAGGTAGCTTCCTGGATCAGGTAGCTTCACTAGAATCCTACTCTGAATCATAGCACTGACATGTTCAGAGATTTTCACCTTCTTCTCTTTCCTTGAAACTGTCTTTTTCAGGAGGATTACACTGAGGTCCCTTGTGAGCAGTGCTGCTTACTCCGAACTCACACCATTGGTAACCATCCTCTTAGCATACCTCCGGAGTGGAGGTGAGAGCTTGACTCCATCAATCAAAGGGACTTCAATAAGGACTTTATCCATTACTTCCATACATCTGGCTTCTTCTATTTCCTACTTAGAATTTCTGCGAAGTCGAGGGAAAGGTATCTTGGGCACGTAGACTCTTTCCTCGACAATCCTTGGTGTTTTCATAGTTTCTGGCTCAGTCTGCGAGGGGCGTCGATCGATACTGCTCATCTGTGTCATTTCTACAGATTGGTGTCGATCGACACCATTGCCAGTGTCGATCGACACCAATCCGTAGAAATGACACAGATGAGCAGTATCGATCGACACCAGCCTGGTGTCGATCGACACTGGCAATGGTGTCGATCGATACCACTGATTTGGAGACGTCCCGTGAAAGTATCTGCACTGGTATCGATCGATATTGGGTGGTGTCGATCGACACTGACGTATCAGATTCAAAATCACCTCATGTGGTGATTGCATTGACGTGTTCATTGTGTGCATGAACCATCTTTCCCTTTACAGCTGCTAAAGTCTGAGCTATTTGAGCGTCTATCATCTTTTGATGAACGTGGAGAGCCTCGATTTTCCCATTCAGATCTGTGTACATGGCATCCATCTTCCCATTAAAATCCACTGTCATCTTATGTTGTCCTTCAAGAATCTGTTCAAGCATGGATTCAACCTTGCTCTCCTGAGTCTTAGGCGGCGGAGTCTGGTAAGATGAACTCCCGTAGGTGCGAGTGTAATCGTTGTTCTGCATCGGTTTCTGGGCAAAGGAATTTGCTCCGAAATCAGACTTGAATCTTCGGTTGTTGCTGAACTGATACTGCTGATTCTGAAAACCAGTACCACCAATGTAATTAACACCCTCTGCTTCAAGCTCATCTACAATCTCAACCTTATCAGCAAAGTGTACAACATTTTGCTGCTTTCCCATCAAAAGATAATGCACTGAATCCAGCTTCGCGTGCACCTCAGCAATCTGCGATCCATCCAAATTCCCAGCCTGCTTCTTCCGCTCAAAGTCTGCATTCTTGGTGCTATTGCTAGATGCCAAGTTCTCAATCAGCACATAAGCATCCTCGGGATATCTCGTGTTGAAGTTACCACTGCTTGCAGCGTCCAAAGCCATCTGATACCTCTAATCGATCCCTCTGAAGAAGATACCCAACAACTGAACCTGCGAGAAACCATGGTGAGGGCAGTCCCTCTGATAAGATCGAAATCGAACCCAGGCGGCCTTAAATGCCTCAGTCGCTCCCTGAGAAAACTGGGAGATCTTGTTCCTGAGTTCTTCTGATCTCGCATCATCATAGAAATTATTCAGAAAAGCAGTCTTAGTCTCCTCCCAGGTGGTCAGAGAACCAGGAGGCAACTGCTTCAACCAGTAAGCTGCATCTCCACTAAGAGAGTAGGGGAAGAGCTTACAAAATAGGAAGTCATTGGACACTCCATTGTATTTGATACTGGTGACCAAATCCTCGAACCTCTCGATATGATCCATGGGATGCTCATGAGAAAGACCGTGAAAAAGGTGCTGGCCTACAAGAGTGTAGTATGCAGGCTTCAACTCGAAGTCATTTCTCTGAAAAGTAGGAATACAAATAGCAGATCGGTTTGCATAGAACTGATCTGGTCTGTTGTATTCTCCAAGCGTTCTTGCGTGATTAACCTGAGCATTCCCAACATTACCACGCACAACTGGTGGGATAACCGCATTAGCAACCGGTGCAGGGGCAATAACATTACCTTCTGCATCAATTCTCTGTCCCTGCGCGTCACACATGTGACCTTCCTGATCTCTCAAAACTCCAGCCTCATCACGAGCAAGCACAATCGGATTGTTCATCTCTGCTTGTTTCTTTTGTTTTCTGATTGTACGCTCTAATTCAGCTAGCTCTTTGTTAGATAGGTTGATCAACTGCTTGTACTTGCTTCCTCTGGTCTCTCGATGCTGCATACACCTGAAAGACAGAAGTTAAATCGCGTAAGTGACATAAGTAACAACGAGTATCGATCGATACTAAGAGGGTATCGATCGATGCTCAACACTTAGTTAAAATTCTTAAACCGTAATCTAATGGTGAAATTAGAGTCCCCGGCAACGGCGCCAAAATTTGATATGCTCAAATCTAATACCCTAAAGTATCTAAGCAGTCGCTATAGTATTTTAGGGGTCAATCCACAAGGACTCAAGATAACACTCAATAGATTCTGGAATGTGAATTAAGCTAAGCTAAATAGATGAAATTAAGAATAGCAAAACAATTAAAAGAGGTAGTAATTCAGTGGAGGAAAACGCTAGGCTTAGGGAAACTTGCAGGCAAATCAGAATTATCAAATCAAATCAATTGTCACGAATAAATTAAGCTCTGCTCTCGAACTTGAAACACAGATGTAAAGTAAACCAACTGTCATTGCGAAAACTATCTATGCCTAAACCTCGAAAAATAAGGAAAACTTTTGGATAATCTTCGGGTTTGTTTCGCGTTCTGGTCACTGACATCGACCGATACTGTAAGTGGTATCGATCGATGCTAGGTTCTTTGGTCGTGTTTCTCCCAAATGAATGGTGTCGATCGATGCTCCTCAGTGTCGATCGATGCTGAGCTTGTTCCCGAACGGCTTCAACTTCAGATTGCTTCAAAAGCTTCCTAATCCTCCAATTAGCTCCATATGGCGCCTATAACTTGAAAAGAACCTGAAAGACTCTAAAACTAAAGAAAAGACTCAACAAAAGGACTTATATCATGGTTAAAAGTGGGTAAAAACCGTGATATATCAATGCTTCACACATGGCATGTGCTCAGCATTTGGTAATGTAGATTTCACTACATTTATGATTCCCTACATAAACCAAACAGACAAGTCACATTTATGTTTAGTAACCTCTACTACAAGTCAAAATTATGTAAAAGATAAGACAATATTTACCTTGCAATGATCTGATATGACCACATACCAACTCTCATCCTTCAGATTCAAGCCATCTTTAAGTTGATTCATAAACCAAAGCTAATTTTCTGCATTCTATGATTGAATTGCTGCCCATGCAACTGGGTATATTTGATTATTGGCATCATGGCCAATATCAGTCAACAAGCAGCCTTTAACTCCATGCTTCAGGAAGGTCCCATCAATCCCTATGATAGGCCTACAGTAGTAGAATACATGCTTCAAAGCTCCAAGACATACATACAGACGGTTGAACACATCTTCTCCAACATAATTTGAAATTGTGTCAACATAATTTGAAATTGTGTCAACAAATGCAGTTGATCCCTTGTTTGTTGTTCTGATTTCAGCCACATAACCTCTTAGATGAGTAAATTGCTAAGCATATTCTTCTTTCAGCCACTTCAGTCCTAGAAGTCTCCCTCTCTGAACTTGTCAAATAGTACTAACTATTTTCTATTGCTTCATGATATGCCATTGTATATCAAGAGGCATGTAATTCGGCTTCAACCTCAACTTGTCCATGAACAACCTCCCAATCACAGGACTCTTCAACAACTTACATTTCCCATTAGTAGAACAGTTTTGTTCTGTGCATTTCGTCTTCAAAACCCATAGTTGCTTTGATTCATCATATGAACAGTAGAGTCTCCATCTGCAATTCTTCTTATGAGCACACCTAAAGCTGATATTGTTCTTCTTCCACCTATCTTGTTTAACATCCTCTTTATGCTTTAATGTGTGATGCAACACCGCTTCTTTGAACTCAAAACTAGTTAAATTGTCTTACCTATAGCCAACTTATCATCTGTTCCCAACCTAATTTCATATATCTAGTGATAATCGGATCCTCGTCCTCATCTCAGCTATCTGGAATGGAATTTCTACGAATCTGAAACTCATCAAACCAAGAAGCTATCGCTTCCTCTACCTCATACTCAAACATGTCCATGATGTCTTCTTCATTGTCATCAGTGGCTTCAACATCTTCCGCATCCCCTCGATCTTCTTCTCCATCATCGGCAGCCAAAGGCTTATTTCTTTTCTTCGTTTGCCTTTATGTATTCGCTTCACTAACTCTATCAATATCTCCTCCATCATCTCCCCATCATCTCCGTTGTCATCTCCGTTGTCATCTCTGTTGTCATCTCCGTTGTCATCTTCGCTTTCACCAGAATCCTCTGATCCGATTCCACCATCATTTTCTTCGTTGAAATCAGGGTCATTCGGATCACTTTGATAACTCAACTCTTCAATTGGCATTTTGAATAGATTGGTAATCGAAATCTGAGTCAAGATCTCCTCAATTTCACACTTTTGAGTAGAGAAACAAAAATCCCCAAAATCTCCAAACCTTAGTTTTGTATTTCTCTTAATTGGAGATTTCTCGATTTTTGATTAAGGGTTTAAACTGATTCAAGTGAAAACAAAGATTGATGGATACAGGAGAATATGGTTCATATCTGTTAAGATTTGGAGAAGAGATGTAGAAATAAAAGGTGAGAGGTGAGATGAAGGAGAGACGTTGTTGTTCTTGAAAAATCTAAATAAGATCGGTTTTGACATTTTTTATTCTCGAGCCTTGTGATAGCTCAACTTTCAATAGTCACGGGAAACTCGTCCAGATATACTAATGTTCCTCGGACGCAATAGATCACTCCAGCCGACTTACTGAAGCAGCGTGAAGAAGCAAGAAAAAAAAAGATCTTGCAGCCATGTTAGAGGATAAACATGAAGAGCTAATGCATTCTTGAAAGACTCGGGAACTGTACAAGGAATTCTTCAAACAATACAAGAGCTTTATTGTTTTGGTGTATTGTATGTTTATTCCACGTTGTGATATTTTGTATGTTTAGGCCAAAACATATTTCATGCAGTTTATTGATGGGAATGTTTTAAACCTAAAGGCTGGATGGTTCCTGGTTAATCATCTGGAGTTTATGCTCTTGTAAATGATTCTCTACAACTTGTTTGATAAGAGCATTGTCGTGATTTGGCCATGTCTTGTTAGAGTCTTTTATTTAACTGATTTTATATTGAAAATCTAAAACGACACTTATTTTGAAACAAGAACATAATCCTTAAATAACACTCTTTATGAAACCAATGAGTACTCTCTAAGTTTAAAAACACACCTCTCATACTCTCCAAAAATCTGTATACTCTTGTAATCTTAATGAGAATACACAATACTCATTTTACCCTTAACTAAAATACTCATTAATTAGTTAAGAAAAAAAAAACCCGGCCAATAAGCTTGGTCTTCACCCTTCGTCCGTACAATCACGAGCTGAGATTTTGCCGTCCGTTCTTCGTTCGTTCTCCCATCCTCTTCCATCATTCATTTTAGCTGAGATTTATATGTTCGGGTCCAACTATTTACCGCAAACGAGTACGAGAAAGAGTCAGAAAAGAGATCTAGATTCCTGAAATACCCATTGAGTATTTGTATATGTATTCTACAAACTTAAAATAAAATACGTACAAAAGATATATAAATTATGTGTATTCTATTTAAACTTTATAATAATTTAAATAAATAATTTTTGCTGCGCTTTATTGTATCAATGATAAGTACAGTATTAAGTAGAATATAGGGTCGACGATCTATTTACCCCCAAGAACTATCATATAACCACAGATGTCTCCGGAACTTTGCCCTCATTCTAAATCTCTCTGAAACCAAAGTTTCAAATCTATATATCCCCGAATTAAAGTTTTAAATCCTAATACCCACAAATGTTGGTTTTGACAGTTTATTATCAAAACCGATTCAAACCCATCAAATCTACCACAAAACCAAACCGAAAAACCTATTTTGTCCCAAAACCGTTACAAACCGGCTCATCATCAACCCGATTCAGGTGCTCAGCCATCAGAGTCTTTGTCTTGGTAGTCGTCATTCACGTTCAAGAAAGAATATGAAAAACCCCTCTTATTGAAAGCTTCAAAACACTCGCCGGAGTAAAGAATCAGAGTCTGAGACGATGCCGACGTCTTTTATGACTGGTAATTGGGTATGTTTGTTGCTTATTCAACTTGAAGATGAAAAATTGCTGTTATTAGTTTATAATTATATCAATGAACATCTAATCTATTGGTGTCCATAATACTTGATCGGTTTCTGGGTTTTGCAATCTGGGTTATAATGTGTTCAATAGGTAGTAAATTCGATTAGTGGCAAATTAACATATTGTTCTAAAGCTCTGATCAATGATGGGTTTGATGGAGTTTAGCTAAATTACATGTAATTGGATATGTTGATTGTCTATTCAACATAAAGCTGAGAATTTGATATTGTTTGTATCGATGAACATCTAATCGATTGTGTTCTTTAGAGTCATGTTTTCTGGGTTTTGCTATTTTGAATTTCTGGGTTTTGACATCTAATCGATGAACTCAGTTTCTTGGTTTTGCTATTTTGAGTTTATTCTCTCGCCTTCTCAATTTTGTTTTTGTTCCAATTAATCTGATTTTAATTTTATCAATTCTGTTTGAGTATTGATTTGTTCTATCAATGAATAATTGATATATCAATGTTTAGGAGTTTTGTAAATATAAACACATGACACGGTGAATACTTTCAAAATTCGATAAAACCAAATCTAAATGTTTCTCTGTTTCTGGGTTTTTTTTCTGGGTTTTTACTTTTTATATAGCTTTTGTTAATTTGTGGTCTGCATTTAATGGTGAGATCTTAAAGAATCGATGTGAGAAATAGAGAGAGTGATGGATTCGAATCACACCTTCTTCTCTCTTCTTCAGGTTGAGCTTGAAGAGAGGTTAGGAGCTTAATGAAGCATAAGTTGGGATGGTGAAGAACAAGAGAAAATCCATCGACTGAAGCATGAAGAAAAATCGAAGAAAATTAATCGGGTCGGGTCAGATTTGGTTGAAATCGAATTAATTGGTTGCAATCGGATTTTATTCCTGTTAAGTATGATTTTAGGTGGTTATCAATTATCTCGTAAATAGTAAACCAAGTAAAACCGAAGAAGGTGGAGATTTAGGTTTCGAACTATGATTTTGGGGGTATTTAAGTTTTGAACTTTTAATTTGGGGATATATAGACCTAGTATTTTGGTTTCAGGGAGATTTAGAATGAGGGCAAAGTTCGGGAGACATCTGTAGTTATATGATAGTTCTCGAAGGGAAATAGATCGTCGATCCTAGAATATACCATCAAACTATCAAACTGGAACATCATCACATTAAAGTCACGGGAAGTAGAATACAATAACTTCCAAATAGAAATGCCAACATATCCAAGTAGAAATGCCAACAATGTTCTCACTCCAAACTGTTAACAGATATGTTTTCTCACAGCATCAAGCAAAGATTTTATGTTAACTTTGAAGTCTGCTAAAAATGTATAAGTTAACTTGAAGTCTGCTAAAAATGTATAGACTTTTACAAGTCTGTCAATCTTCAAAACCAAATATAAATCTGGCAAATAGACTTTCAAAGTCCGCCAAAATTTACACAAGTATCTACGAGTAAAGGTAATACCAAATAAAAGAGCAAGACCAAAAAGTTACACAAGTATTGTATCTACGAGCAAAGGAAATACCAAATGAAAGACCAAACATAAGTTACATGACATATTGCCGAAATGCATCTATCCAAAGTGATTTACGATATAACATCTGTAAAGTCGAAATCTGGTAATTTGCTCGGTCCATGAATATCATCAAGAAGACGGAAATACTCATCAAGACTATCGTCAGTGAGGAAAGAAGCAAAGTCTAGCTCGTCCCAGTTTCCTACAGCAGCCAATTGTCCTTCTGCAGAGAAGCCAAGTTCATGGATCTGTATATCAGCAAAGTTGAAATCAAACAAATCTTTCTTACTCGAATCAACAACATTAGTAGTAGCATTTGTAGTCATCTCTTCTTTAGCATTGACCCAAGTAAGAGCTGAAGCTGAAGTGTCTTGCTCATGAAGAGCAATTGTTGAAAATCGAGAACATTGATTGGCAGTGGATGATCTGGTAACAATGAGTGTATAAAACTCAATCTTCTTGTATTTATAAGCCTGATGCCCTTCTTCTTCAGTTTCAAAGGTACCTATTATTGATTGGGTGCCTAATCTCAGCAGCCTATTTCCCCCATTTCCTCTTCTTAACCCCAACATGCAACCTAGGACGGGGAGTAACACATGCAGCAGATTCTAAAATTGGAAAGTTAATCTCAAGAACGATGTGTTTCACTTGGCAAAGCTTAGCCTCCTCATCACTAGAGGAATCATCGGTTGCATAAGGATCGTTCACAATAATTCAGACTTTTCTCAAAGGTTTGGTTTTTTGGGGATGGGATAAAGTCTTTCTCTTGGGTTTCTTCATATCACTCAAAGACTCTTGTGTCCTAAGCTCAACAATTGTTATTTTCACAGTCCCCTCAAGATATCTAAAGAAGAAAAAAACGGAAATCCAAACTCACATTGTGAACATTTACGAGTGGAGAGGGGAACAATGGCTTTAATGCCACTTTTCCAAAGGAATGAGTCTTTAATGACACTTTTTTTTTAGTTTTCTTTTACATTTATTTTTAAGTCGAAATCAAAGTCAATAACTAAAAATCCAGGGTAAAATAACAATAATTACCAACCCAACTTAAATAATCCGGTCCAAACCCAGTGACCCAACCCAACTTCATTAGATTTACGGATCCAGTACAACTACCCTAGTTGTACTTTGTTGAACATAACTAAAATATGAAGAAAATAAAAACAATCGTCGCCTCCAAACTTATGTGAGATTTCATTAACACATTTACATAGGTGTCCAAAAGAGTTAAAAAAATATGTACAACATTCGCATAGGTGTCTAGATAAGTTAAAAATGTGTACAACATTCACATAACTGTATTTTGTTGAACATAGTTGTACTTTACGCAGGAGTAACGAGAATGAAAGTGACATTTAACGACAACATTTCACATAGTTGTACTTTTTTGAATATTGTTGTTCATTGTTGTACTTTACGCGGAAGTAAAGATATGACATTTAACGACAACATTCGCATATATAATTGAGATGTATCAAAACCAGTCAACTTTTTCATGAAAGTCTCTACAAAACCAGTACATTTGAATGATCCAAAAGCATGAATCACACATGCTTCCTCTTTCGCCGCCTTTGCATTCCTCATTCCAATCGTATTCCCAATTATTTCGGGGAGCACACTTATAGTTGTAGAGTTTTCGGCAATCAATTTGAGCCTCCCTCTCCAGAAACAATGGAGGAAGTTTATTAGGCCATGTGTAAGGAATGATTGCTTTCACGAGTCTCCTTCTTACTCCTTTAACAAAATCCTTACTCGGACTAGTAAGTTCTCTGTCAAAAAGGTCTCCAGGAGTCATGATCCTACGAAGGATTGCATAACTGTAGATAGCCACATCATATCTTTTAAGGGCAGCATCTGTAAATGTTGAGAGCCCTCGATCCAAATCGCCTTCCCGGAAGAACTCAGATATACCTCTCATGAAAATGGTAGAAGGATTATTATTTTCAAAAAAATATACAGTGAACCTATCTAGTTCATGAAAGAAGTTCCACAGAGGACACATAAGGTAACAATCAATAGACCTCAAGAACACATGATCTTCAACGGTTGCCCAAAAACACTTACAAGTCGCTTTCACCATTACCATATCACCGAGTACGTTTTGAGACACGATCAACAGAATGGTGGTGAGAAGATCTTGAGGAAGATCTAAGATATTCATGGAAGAAGAGTGTTTCTGCCTCTTAGATTTAGATGACTCGCTAACTTCAAAGCGTTTCATTGTCTCTTCTTCTTGAATATGAATTACTTTTCTTCTTAGACTTGGATGACTCTTCCTCTTCAAATTTTTAACCTCGCCATTACATACCAAAAGACACATCTGTATATGGTGGAAACCGAAACGTGACCAAGTGAAATCAAAATGTCGCATACTGATATATCATGGTTTTTACCCGCTTTTAACCATGATATAAATCTTTTTTATTGAGTCTTTCTAGTGTTTTTGTAGTCTTTTAGAGTTTTTTCAGGATTTAGGTACGTTTGGAGCTGAATAGGACTTATTGATGCTTTCTGAAGCATTTTGGAGCTGAACATGGATCAAGCAGTTCGGGAGCCGATATGAAGCATGTGTATCGACCGACACCACCTAGTGTCGATCAATATTGACACTTGGAAGGAACATGACTCGCTGTTTCTCTATCGATCGATACCACTTATGGTATCGGTCGATACAACTTATAGTGTCGGTCGATACCGACGTCCAAGGAAGAGAACACGACTTTCTACAAGTTTGAAGAATCTGCTTTTTAGCCCAGAAGACTTTATTATTTACAATTGAGCCCAAAACGTGTTGGAGGATATAATTAGGTTTTTCAGTCACTTTTAGAGAGAGAACTCATACCCGGAGATAGAGATTTTGTAGCAGAGTTTTGGGAGAAGATTTGAAACCCTCTCTTTGTACTCTTTACTCTATTTCCTTAATGCAATCTATTTTATTCATGATATTTGTTTCATTCACCATGTCTGAGTAGATTCCTTGCTAGGTTTAGGGTTATTCAAAGGTATTTGATGAATTGTTAGGTTGAATTGAATTGTTAGGGAAAATCCATAGAGTTCTTCATCTAGACTTGTGATTATTGCTTATTCTAGCTTCGCGACCTAGAATCTGATATTAGGTTGATTAATTGGCACGAAAGTGTGATTGATTTCCTGAACTAGTGTTGGGTGAGCAAAAGATCTATTCGCAAAGAAATTTAGTTTATGATTTTGTGAACAATTGAACCTGATCATTAATGCTTGTTTGAATTCATAGGATTTGCAAAGAAATTTGGAATTCTAGGGTTAGACATAGATAATCTTCGCAGCGAAAGTTGGTTGGTTTTACATTCGTGTTTCAAGTTCAAGAACGGTGCTGAATATATTCCTTACAATCTGTTTGATCTGCAATTCTGATTTACCAGCGAATTTCTCTAGGCTTAGCGTTTTCTTCAATTGATCTTACAACCCGTTTTTAATCGTTTGCTATTTTTAATCAATAACATTTATTTTGCTTAGCTTAATTCACATTTTGAAATCTATTGAGTGATATCTTGAGTCTTTGTGGTTCGACCCTATTATACTACAGCTACTGCTTAAGTACTTTTAGGGTATTATATTTGAGCATATCACATACCGAAACCGAAATGTCGCTTTTACTAATTTCAGTATTTGGTACAACTAAGTTTATTAGGTATAACTGAGTCAAATATTATTATATAAAAAATTGAACCGAAACTTAAGAGTCCCAAACCTAAATGATCTTAATTAAAAAAATATTAAAACATTTCACGTGTATTTTTTGGTGAGGCGATATATTAAATAAAATCAGTACACGTGTGATAAAGTTTACTTTTGCAGCGAGATATTAGTTAAAAGCACTACACGTGTGATAAAGTGTATCTTTGGCGGCAAGACATACACATAGTTGTCCCTAATTGTACAGTTGGACGTTCGTCTTCAAAGTTGTATTTTGTAGTTTTTTGTGTATTTGTAGTTGGCCTGAATATACATTATTCTTTTCTAGTTCGACACATGAGTTTTCACTTTTAGTAAGCATTTAGGAGGGTTTCATAATAGAATATTCAAAAAATCATAGGTTTCACATCTTTTGTATCAAAAGAGTGTAATGACATAGTAAGTGTTCCTTACACTATAAGGGATGGTTTAGATGAAAACAATAATATGTATAATATATATTTAGTATTATATGAAACTTTTTTTTAGGTTCAAAATGAATGTTGAATACTTATAAGCATTCATTAGGGGTTTTTAATAGCTCAAAAAAATTAAATACTAATTTTAATAAATTATATACAACATATTAATTGGCATAATAGTATAACTCTGAATTTTAATTAAATAAATTTGTATTACAATAAAATAATACCTAATTTTCTAATACTTTTAAGACATTTTTTGAATCATAATGAATAAAAAGTAGATATTTCAAAATTGTTCAAGGTAAATAAAATACAGAGATGTTCTTAGTTGTACATAGTTAGAATTTGTTGAAAATCATTGATGCTTTTCTGAATAGTACCTTCTATGGTCAAAATGTACGTTTGTTTGGATATTTTTCATCATCGGCGACCTCCTGAAAAAAAATAAAACACAATTATGAAATACCCAATTATCACTTGTCCTATTATCTGATAGTTATATTGCATGTACCAAATGTCTTAATATCTCAAAGTTATACTATGTGTAACAGTTGTCCTATATCGCAGATTTGTCATTACAAATTCTAGTCGGGGATTCTAATTGTCAAAAATTCAACAACAACATTCGACAGATGACCAATACAAATACCTTATCGACCCATTGAACATGATTACCAACCAAATTTGCATACCCAAATAAGCAAATTCATGAATCAAATCCCTAAATTAAAAAAAAAAATCCTCAAATCCCCAAATGTGGATCACAAATCCAACTAAACAAATTCGCCTGCTGCCTAGAGGATGAAGAGGAGAAGAAACCGATGTGTGAGTGTGAAGAGGCGTTGCCGCCGCTGGCGTCGGCGAGATAGGATCATCGGAAAAGAGATTAGACCGTTGAGCGATGAGTGATTTTTTTTAATTTTATTATTATTATTTTTGTTTTAAATTTTTGTGTTTTTAATGATTTTAGTTTAATTCAGAAATAATTCAATAAGGATATAATGAGAATAACACATAATAAGTTGAATTTAGTGGCATGTACACTAATGAGTGACACCCAAAATTAAAATTTCTCTAAAAATGGCATTAAAACTATTTACTCGTCGAGAGGTGAAGATTAAATAAATAAAAAAACGAGTAGATTCGGACACTTAAAAGACTTTTCGTCTTACAGATCTCCTTTTCTATTGTTTTAGTTGCGTTTTCCGATTCATCGACTATAGCAGTTGCATTTTTAAGTGTTCATAGCTACTTTGGAGAAGATCATTGACTTGCTGAAGAAGGGTTGCCTTAAAAAAGAACTAAAGAGCGAATTTTTTCAGCCAAAAAAAAGAATTATGTTGACTTTGACATATCTTGAATTTTTCTTTGCCATTTCCAGAATTTAAGAACTCCCTGCTTTTTCTTTGACTCATTAGCACGCACGGGTTTTCAACATCAATTTACCCATGTAAAATATAATAAGAATAAAGCAACGAATATACCAATTATCTCTGATATCATTTGATACTTAAAATTGAATGAACGACCATAACTCACATAAAAATGTTCAACAAGTTCCGGAAGCTCTTCCCTTCGGTTACTTACTTTTTTTCCTTCAGAATAACAAGTTGCCAAAAAAAAGTAAACAGGAAAGCCTTTTAAATCAATAATTTTATATAATGGAGAAGAGGATAAGAACGGAGACAGTCATCACCACAAGCAGTAAGGGAATTTATAGAGAGTACAGTGAAGTAACCTAGATAATCTTGAGAACGGTGGAAGTAGTAGACTTGGTTATCCTGCGTTCGATAATTATAGTGTCACCATATATTTCAGGTTTAAAGGTATCTTCTCCTTGGTTTTTTTTATTACTACATGGACAACGTCATAACTGCAAAGAAATCCCAACTAGATTGGAAATCTTCAGTCATTTTCTAATCATGACAATAGACAATCTAACAAAAAAATTGAGAAAGAAGAATAAGCGCCACTAAACATGTGCTTTTGCGGTCTTTCCAACCTGCAAATCTAATACTTTAGATAAAACACAGTATAAGTATACAAAACCTGCATCCAATTTTTATGAAACCCTTCAAAGTGGCAGCACGGTGAGTCCCTTTCGCTCTACATCCAAATGCAACACATAGAGCAGTCAATATTGCGCTCTTACCACCTGAAATGTTTTTACCCAAACAAGAAATTAGCTTTTAGCCTTTTAAAAAATATCATAGATCGAGCAAATCGTAATCATAACACAGACTATCCAACGCCAAACCAAATTCTGATTGACGTTTAACATTTCATGAAGCTGACAACTTTCTAAATTTTCAATCAAAAGTCCCGATTAAAATCTTAATCATGATTTTGTGACCCTTCAAAATCCCAATTAGGTACGCGTGATTAAATTCGATCGATCATCCAGCTAAAGATCTTTTTTTTTCCAAAGGAAAAAACTTACTTCCGTTTTGGCCGGTGATGAAATTGATCCACTCGCCAAACTCAATCTAGAGACTACTATGGCACATGAAATTTTCAACTTTGTTTGATGAAGGAATCACTGGGTCGAGCCCCAGATTTTGCCATGGCTTATCGCGTTCTAGGGTTTCTCGCTCGGCTAACCCTACAAATTACAAAAGAGCAAGTTACATTGATGGGACTAGGAGTGCTTAAGGCGAATGTTAAAAATATAGAGTTGGTTAATTAACATAGCCTCAGTATTTGTTTTAGAGAGTGTTTATGAAAGTAACTAGAGATGAAACCCCCGCATCGCGCGGATGTATTTGCTATTGTATTTTTGTTATGTTTTCATATGTTTTGCTATTTTATTATTTTACATTTTGAATGTATTTTTTGTGTAATTACGTAAAGTTTTGGTATGACATGTTAATATTTTAAATATTTTTTTTTCAACTTTTGAATGAATGCAATCCTATATTTTTGTTGTTATTATTTTGTTGACAATTGTTTAGATTAGTCAGAGTCAACGAAACTAATCTAGGTTTAATGGTTTTTTTTTACTCGGGTTTGTTTTCGGTTTTTTCGTTCCATATAATGTCCTTAATTTTGTAACTTAACTCGGATTTAGATTTTGTTTTTGTTCTATATCGTTCTTAATTTCAGATCATAGAACTTGAAAAATTGTCTTCTTTAAAAACAAAATCTTATGGGATAGGTCATAACACAAAAGTTACAAGTAATATGATCTCGTGTTCTTAATTTCATAAATCAACTCGGCGTTGATGGAAGCACGAATTCTTCATCGAAGGTCCGCTTCCCCCTTTGGAATCAGAGTTGGAATCGGAATCTCTTGTAAGCTTTCGGAATCTCGATTCCATGACGCTTCTAAACATTTCACTTTGAAAACTCGTTGGAAACTTGGGATTCCGCTCTGGAAGCTCACGCTTCCATTTTTTAAAAAATGTCACAAACAAATTAAAAAAAAAAAGAAATTATGTAGGATAGTTTTATTATACAAGAAAAACTCAAAACTAATTATGCGATTTATAACTTTTGTATACTAATCTTTGTAGTTCATTTTCAAAAATCTAAAAATAGGAATGGTGGAATTGAATAATTGAATTAAATTAAGTAATAAACTTTGAGACACTTAAGATTAATGGTGTTTTATGGACAACACAAAATTTGAAATGATTTTGTTTAAAAAATTAAGTAAAATGAGAATGAAGAGAGTGATATAAATTTTGATTTTGAATTATTTTATTTTATTTTCTATAACCAAAAAAAATTATCTGATTTTTCTGTTTGGTGAAGTATAATTTTTAATATGATATATGTTTAACGTTTTAATATACATATATATATATATATATATATATATATACGCTTTCGACACGTACTCACTTCCTAACTTTAAAAAAATATTCGTTTCTCCGCTTTCGAATGCTCCGCTTCCGCGTATCCAATTCTGATTCCATACAGCTTAGGTGCTATATTCTTAACCATTATAAAAAAATTAGCTATATGGCAAATTCTCCCTTTGCAAATACCTTGTTTCTCTTATTTGAAATGATTGCATTTTTTAGCGGGCGAATTGCTAAAAATAGACCGAAAATTGAGTTTGAATGCAAAACTAGACCCCAAATTGAAACAAATGCAAAACTAGACCTTTGGGGTATGAAAATTACATTAACCCCCTTATTTGCAAACAAAAAAATGGAGTGAAGAATGCCCAACCCAATCTTCTCTAGCATGGCAGCAAGGTCCACATCGATGCCCAAACAACGCATGGTGTGTGGATCGATGAAACGAGTAGGTAGGATGACGACGTGAAGCCACTTGTTGTAGAACAGAGTGTCATACTCGTCCCACTCCTCAGCTATAGGCCTGTAAATGCAGGCCTCACTCTCTATCTCATCCTTGGGTAGACCTTCCCAATTGTGTCGTGGAATGATCCTCTTCCCCTCGAGCTTAGGCCAAGGAGGCCTAGAATCAGGTACAGGAGCAGAAGGGGACGGTGAACGTCGTGGCACATGCCTCAGGTTGCTGATGTGAGCGTCGATGAAGCTCTGACGGCCTGTGTCCTCTGTGAAACCCAACCGGACGACTCGGTAGCGATCACGAGTAAGAATCGCTGTAATGACTCCAGGGTGCCACTCTGATTCATGGAAGGCCTCTACCTCGTCCTGAAGGTCATAACTGCTGCATGGAGGGTTGGAACTAGAAGCATCGTCCTGTCGGGATCTCTTTCGAGGAGCCATCTGCAAAATGTGAAAACGAAATCAGAAATCAGAGCAGCTCCTACGTCTAGTGACTGCAGGCATCGATCGATACCAAGGGGTATCGATCGATGCTGCGAGTATAAGCGCATAATCCTGACAAACGATACATCAAACACCAAATAAGTCGGGCATCGATCGATACCAAGGGGTATCGATCGATGCTCGACGCACATTCGTATGATTCAATCCCAGATCACTCAAAATTCCAATCTATCACCTGAAATCTGAATCCCTAAGGCTACTCCAACCCTATTCTAACCATTCTCATCCTAATGTGGCAATTTCATTCACCTATAGCTAATGTTGACAAGAAACAGAGTCAAATCTTCTCAACAAAGGAAACCCCAAATCGATTTTGTCAACACATCTAAAAGGGTGAAATCGAGTGCATTACCTGGTAGATCGAGGGAGGGAATGAGAGAATGTTAATGTGAGCAAAAATCTGATGAAAATAGAGTGTGGAATGGAAGAAATTGATGAAGAATTGAAAAAGATGTGAGAGTGGGAGAAGGAGCTAAGAGACGGCGTCGACCGATATGCAGAAGTGTGATGGATTGATCAAATGAGAACCCGAGGGTTTTATAGAAAAACTCACCTGGGGCTGGGTATCGATCGATACCATAAGTGGCATCGATCGATGCTCAGCATACGGACAACTCCTCTTAGACCAATGGTATCGATCGATACCAAGGGGTATCGATCGATGCTCGTCGTCTGGACCTGGTTCCACGTGAAAAACACAACACAAAAACAAAAAAAACAAAACGAAATAAATCAAAAGAACGACTATGTACAGACTCACCAGTGGGTTGCCTCCCACTGGTGAGTCTGTACATGTTTAATGTCATTTGTTTAAAGTCACCACTTGTTTAATGTCATTAGCTTGACATGGAGATCAGTCAGGCAGCGGGTGGTTCAGCCAGAGGCACAATGTGTCCATCTGGAATGGTGGCTTTCGCCCAATAGTGTTTCACCCTTTGTCCATTGACAGTGAATTCCCTACCTTCAGCAGTCAGCAACACTACAGCTCCATGAGGGCGGACCTCCTTGATCGTGAAGGGACCTGACCAACGAGAACGCAATGTCCCAGGAAACAATTGCAAACGAGAGTTGTACAGAAGTACCTGGTCATTGGGTTCAAAGTGTCTGGAAAGGATCTTCTTGTCATGATAGGCCTTGGTCCTCTCCTTGTAGCCTAGAATTCTCATAGGCGGAGTGTCTTATCTCATCCAACTCATTCAGCTGAACCAATCGCTTTTCTGCAGCAGACTTGATGTCAAAATTCAACAACTTTGTAGCCCAGGCTGCCTTATGCTCTATCTCAACAGGAAGATGGCATGCTTTTCCATACAGCAAATGGAACGGTGTTGTACCCAGTGGCGTCTTGAACGCTGTTCTGTAAGCCCAAAGAAGCGTCGTCTAGTTTCAGCGCCCAATCCTTCCTCGTAGCAACCAACTGTTTTCTCTAAGATCCTTTGATCTGTCGGTTGAGGACTTCTACCTGTCCACTAGTCTGAGGATGATATGGTGTGGCAAACGCGCGGTGATGTACACCATATTTCTCAGCAGCTTCTCAAAGATCTTGTTTGATGAAGTGAGTACCTCCATCACTGATGACAACTCTAGGTATCCACAAATCGTGGAAAGATGATCGTCTTAACAGCTTAAGGCCACGGCAGAATCGTTGGTAGGACTAGCAATTGCCTCCACCCCACTTAGAGACATAGTCAACTGCGACCACAAGATGTATCGGTTTTGTCGCGATGGAGGGAATGGTCCCATGAAATCAATCCCAGCAATCAAAGACCTCAACCTCCAGGATGAAGTTCTGTGGCATCTCATGGCGTTTGCTAATCTTACCTCGTCTCTGACAAGCATCGCAAGAAGAGATGAAAGAGTGAGCATCCTTAAACATCGTAGGCACCAGAAACAGGCTTGCAGAACCTTAGAGACCGTCTTGAATGTAGCGAAGTGCCCAGCATATTCAGAACCAATGGCAGTGAAAAAGGATCTCTGTCACTTCACACTCAGCTAACACCTTCTGTAAATCCCATCAGAGCAATGCTTGTACAAATAAGGCTCATCCCAGAAGTAGCGTCTGACATCTCTCATGAATTTCTTCTTTCACATACTTCTTGAGATGTTTTGGTTCTAGTTCAGCAGCAAGGTAATTGGCGAATCGGCATAACCACGGTTCAGCAGGAGAACGATCGCTAAAGATTCCTCAAATTCAGAATGATCTGTAGAGGAATCGGAGATGGTAAGGCTATGGCATCGATCGATACAGTGAGGGTAATCGATCGATGCTCCGAATCTTGAACTGAAGGTACAATGCGTGAGGGTATCGATCGATATTCCCATGGTATCGATCGAATGCTTGTCTCTTCATCGACAGAATTGAAGCAGAACCAGTCTCGACAAGGTACATCGTCTCTTCAGGCAAGGAATCATCAATGGGACCTCTGCACTGATCCTCATGCGTGAGAGATGATCTGCAACGCTGTTCTCTACTCCTTTCTTATCCTTGAATCTCTATGTCAAAACCCTGGAGTAGCAAAACCCATCGACACAATCGAGGCTTCATATCCTTATTCTGTAGCAGATATCGAAGAAGCAGCATGGACCAGTGTGTCACAATCACCTTGCTTCCTATCAGATAGGACCGAAACTTCTCAAGGAGAACACAACAGCAAGCAATTCTTCTCAGTGGTGGTGTAGTTCCTTTTGGGTGTCATCCAGCGTTCTGCTGACATAATAGATCACATAAAGCTTCTTGTCCTTCCTCTGTCCAAAACAGATCCAACTGCATAGTCACTTGCATCACACATGACCTACAAAGGCAGACTCAATCTGGTGGTTGCACAATAGAGCTGAAACCAATGCTTTCTTGATCATCTCAATGCAGCAAGGCACTCTGGTGTAAATCAAATGCAACATCTTTGCATAGCAGGAACAGTAAGCGGGCGGCTAGCTTGGAGAAATCCTGAATGAACCTGCGATATGAAACCAGCATGGCCAAGAAAACTTCGAATGTCTTTCACTGATGTAGGCGGCAGGAGGCTTGTCATAAGCCTGAATCTTCACCTTATCAACCTCAATCCCAGCTTTAGAGACCTTATGTCCCAGAACAATGCCATCCTGGACCATAAAGTGGCACTTCTCCCAGTTTAGAACCAGATGCTTCTCCTCACAGCTGAAAGTACCTTGCAACAACATTATCCAGACATACCTTAAATGAAGACCATAGACAGAAAAGTCATCCATAAATACCTCCATGAACTCCTCGATCATATCTGAAAAGATGGACATCATGCATCTCTGAAATGTAGGTGGAGCATTGCATAACCCAAATGGCATCTCATGTAGGCAAATGTGCCATAGGGACAAGTGAAAGTCGTCTTCTCCTGATCATCCTGGGTGTATCGGTATCTGAAAGAAGCCTGAGTAGCCATCCAAGAAGCAATAGTAAGGATGACTAGCCAGCCTCTCCAGCATCTGTATCAATGAAGGGCAACGGGAAGTGATATTTCTTGTTGCAGCATTCAGCTTCCTGTAGTCAATGCACAGCTGATGCCCAGTGATTGTTCTCGTTGGAACCAGCTCATCATTCTCATCTTAACCACTGTGAAGCCTCCCTTCTTAGGGATAACGTGAACCGGACTGACCCAACTGCTGTCAGAAATGGCATAGATAACTCCTGCTTCCAGCAGTTTCAAGATCTCTTTCTTAACCACTTCCTTCAGATTCGGGTTTAGTGCCCGCTGATGCTCTATTGAAGCCTTCGACTCGTCCTCAAGATGAATCCGATGCATGCAAAGATCCGGTGAGAGACCTGAAATATCATCAAGAGAATAGCCGAGAGCTTTGCGATACTTGCGCAGCTTGCTACGCAGTAAAGCGACCTCTGCGTTGTTCAAAGAGGAATTGACAATCACAGGATAAGTGGAGTTAGGGCCAAGGAATACATACCTTAGGCTAGCTGGGAGTGGCTTAAGGTCAAGCTTAGGAGCTTTCGCTTCTCCAATCGGCGGAGAATCGGATTTGGTGCGAGAGACTAGCAGCTCTTCTGGTCGAAGGGGTAGCATCGATCGATACTCCTGTGTATCGATCGATGCTTCAGCTTGGCTGTCAAGGATCGTCGCATATGCAGCAGCAACCTCAGGTGGGGACTGTCTCTGTCTCAACCGAGCAAACCAAAGCTCTCTCCAGGGATTCTCGGGTGCAATCTCTGGAAGTACTCATCTGATAGGTCACTAAATGAGTCAACGAAGAAAGTCTGACCATCGATGGTTGGTTTCTTCATCAACTTTTCCATGTTAAATGTCATGACCAAATCACCTAATGTTGAGAGATATCTGCCCATTCTTGCAGTCGATTAGGGCTCCAGCTGTAGCTAAGAACGGTCTGCCCAATATCAAAGGATCCCGCGGTTCAGCATCGTACTCAAGAGCGATGAAATCAGTTGGAACTAGACAGCTCCAATGGTGATCGGGACATCCTCAAGCAAACCTTCGGGGAACCAGACTGAGCGAGGATCAAGGAGATCCTTGTCGGTGTGAAGTCTGTCATCCCCATCCTCTTAGCCACAGAATATGGCATAAGGTTCACAGCTTGAACCAAGATCGCAAAGAGAACGTTCGAACCTCTCTGTGAAGATTGTGCAGTTTAGGACAAAACTACCAGGGTCTGGCAGTTTTTCTGGATCTTGTTGAGAAGAATCGCATTGCACTCATGGGTGACTCTCAACACCCCATCCTCAAGATTCACGTTACTCGAAACCATCCTCTTGATATACCGTCTGAAAGCTGGTGCAGTCTTAAGAGCATCGACGAACTGGAGTTCGACCACTATCTTCTCTAGCATCGCTCTGTATCTAGCATCTTCTGTTTTTTCTTTGACTTAGCAGGAGGTCGAGGAAAGGAACCTTCGGTACATTATACTCTGCCGACATGACCTGTTGACTGCTTCTGGTTTTGGTCGACTTTGGGATGAGTATCGATCGATACTCGGGTAGTATCGATCGATACTAGGGTAGTATCGATCGATGCTCAGCACTTAGACAAAATTCTAAATCGTAATCTAATGGTGAAATTAGAGTCCCCGGCAACGGCGCCAAATTTTGATATGCTCAAAACTAATACCCTAAAGTATCTAAGCAGTCGCTATAGTAATTTAGGGGTCGAACCACAAAGACACAAGATAACACTCAATAGATTCAGAAATAAGAACTAAGCTAAGCAGAATAGATGGAATTAAGAAATAACAAAAGCAAGTAAGTCAAGGATATAAAAATCAATGGAGGAGAAGCTAGGCTTAGGGAAACTTGCAGGTAAATCAGGATTATCAAATCAAATCAATTGTCAGGAATAGATTAAGCTCCGCTTTCAAACTCGAAACACAGATGTAAAGTAAACCAACTGTCGTTGCGAAAACTATCTATGTCTAAACCTAGAATTCCAAATTCCTTTGCAAATTCATAGAATTTAATCAATCATTAAAGTTCAAGTTTAATTGTTCACAAAATCCCTAAACCAAATTCCTTTGCGAATAGGGCTTTTGCTCACCAAACACTAGATCAGGCAAATCAATCACACTTCCGTGCCAATTAACAAACCTAAAGTCAGATTTTAGTTCGCGAGGCTAAAATCACATTAAACTCAAGTCTAGGTGAAAGCTCTATAGAATATTCCCTAACAATCAATTCAGATCTAACAATTCATCAATACCCTTAAGTAACCCTAATCCTAACAGGGGATCTACTCAGACATGGTGAATGCAACAAACACAATGATATGAGTAGATATCATAATATATAAAAATCAAATAGAGTAGAAATACAAAGAGGTTCAAGAATTCTTCGTTCAAACTCTGTTGCAGAAGAACTCTCTCTCCAGAAATCACAAGGTGTCCTCTAATGAGGCTCTCAAAACCTAATTATAATGTTCTAAAACGTTTTGGAATCTATCTCGAAAAATAAGGAAAGCTTCTGAATGAATCTCGGGTTTGTCTCGCGTCCTGTTCAGGGCATCGACCGATGCCAATAAGTGGTATCGATCGATGCTTGGTCTTCTGGTCGTGGAACTCTCAAACGAAGGGTGTCGATCGATGCTGAGCAGTGTCGATCGATGCTGAGCTTGTTCCCGAACGGCTTCAACTCCAGATTGCCTCAAAAGCTTCTCAAATTCTCCAATTAGCTCCATAGCGCCTATATCTTGAAAAGAACCTGAAAGACTCTAAAACTAGAGAAAAGACTCGACAAAAAGGACTTATATCATGGCTAAAAACGGGTAAAAACCATGATATATCACTACTCCCCAAAATTCAATCCTCTCGATCAACTCAAATCAGCGAGAAATAAAAGGAGAAGAAAAATACCTACTCTTTCTTTCTTCCTCCCAAATCTGTAAAAAAAAAAAAATGAGAATTGGGAGATTTTAAAAAAAAAAAAAAAAAAAAAAAAGAACGAAAAACGAAAAAGAAGAGAAAAAGAAGAGAAAAAGGAGAAAGCTACGGGACAAGAAGAAAAATGACAAAGAGGACCAATACCCTTTTGTGATCTTTATTCTCTCTCTTCTCTGGAATGTGAAGAATTACCAAAGTGAGAAGTCATATTTATAAGGAAGCCTAAGGAGAGTTTTTGGATTATCTGCAGAGAATATTTCCTGAAGATAATCTCTGAAAACAAACCCAGAAGATTCAAGATAATCTCTGAAGATAAACCCAGAAGATTCAGGATAATCTCTGAAGATTAACCTAGAAGATTCACAAAATATTTTTGGATATACACGGAAGATTTTCAGATTTTTAAAAGCTTCTAGAAGATTTGCAGAAGTCTCATATTGGGCCGGCTCGATATATTTAAAGCACTCCTCCGCCGTTCTCGAGCACGCTCTTGCCCACCGGACCAAAGAGGGGGGCTACTGATGGATCTGGGCCAAATCTCTTAGCCCACTTTTCAACCCAACAAGGAAAAAGAAGTCATAAAATGTTTGGCCCGACTATTTAAGCCCAAAAGGACAAAAAGGGAATTTGCGTAAAGAAAACCCTAGGCCACTTCTCCCTATAAATACAAGAGACCTCCATTGAGAAAGGCCCAGACTGAAAAGGAGAGAATTATTATTAGTTTTCTCTGCCAAATTCTACTTAATACCAGTTTACAAAAACCTCGTTGTAATTCCGCGTTCCCGACCTAATAAGAGAGATTGCTTCGCCTACCCACTTTACTGTTTTTGCATATCCACATTATTATTTTATATCGTTGTAGTCACAGCACTAACAAAGGACAATATATGACAAAGAACCTCGTCTGGTAGACTGTTTACACGATCCATCTTCTCCGCACGAAAGAAAAGGTATACTGAGTGCCATCTCAACATAAATTACCAAACAGAGAAGGTTAAATCGTAAATTTCATGTAAAAATCATGCAAGTGGAGATACCAAGGCATCGATAAGCTAAACTGGTAATACTGTTGATTCAAACATGAAATCTAAAAACTTCTGCATTTACCTCGTTACGAACGATTAATTCAAGACCAGAATCTAGGGATTTCAGTGAATTCGTCCAGTGAGAAGAGAGAGAGTCACTGGTTTCTATACAGAGTTTTCAGTTCGACAAGACATGCGAAGCGACGCGAAGGCATCGTGGAAGCCGAAGCGTCCAGTTTTAAGAGGCAGACAGTGAAGTCGAGTTGGTGTGAAATTTGGTTTAAATCTTACCGGTTTAGACCAAAAATAAAAAGTTACCGGTTGGTTAAATTCGGAACAAACCGGACCTGCTTGACTTTGGGCTGGGAAAGTAGGGTGGAATTATTCAGGCCCAAGTAAATGTGACTGTACTACACGACTAGATTTGATACCGCGGGATGAAATTAGTTTTTATATTGTATTTAATTTTTATTTTAAGTTTATTGTATTCAGTAGATTACATGATATATTATATTTTACAGATAGTTTATTGTTTTAGTAGTTTGATTGTGATTTGATTTAGGTGGTTTGATTGTAATAGCCGTCTGAAATATTTGTTCGGTATTATTGGTAAATTGCTCTACATTGTATATCTGTTAATTTTGGTGTTTTAAATTTTATAAGTTTACTTGTTTGTTCTCGTGGTATTTATTGCATTAAAATCAATTGTATTAATTTTTATTAAGTGATGTATAATGCTTTATTTTTCATAATTAATCTAAAGACATGTGATAAAAATTTAATTGCTATATAATCTCGCTAATCATATAATCCTATGTAATTAGAGAACGAAGTTTTAAATATATCATATTAGCTTAATTTGATATTCAGATTTAAAGAGTTAATAATACTATATCGTTGTGAATAAAAGATATTAGAGAATTACTTTTCTGTTATTGATCTATTAAATGAAATACAAAATATATATATATATATATATATATATATATATATATAAAGATACAACACTAGGGTTTAGGTAAGACTCCAATACTTCTAGAATCTACTAATGGGTCTATAATGGGTATCCATATAATATACATATTATTCATAGAGTTTATTACCTAGAATAACATTAATCTTTCAGCTAATTACTAGAATAACACCCTTAGAACTGACTTTACTAGAATAACACAACTCTTTTGTAAGAAGACAGAAAACCAAATTTGAGTTACTTATTTTACACAAATGCCATTTTGATTTATTTTTCTCAAAAAAAAAACTGTTTTGATTTTAAAACAAAAAAAACGAAAAACGAAAACTTTTGTTTTAACTTCCTCATTTTCCCTCTTTTCCCTAAAAACGCAAAAAACTGTTCTTTTCAAAAAAATTCACCGGTTTTTCGCATCCTCGTCGTCGCCGTTATTGTGTTCGTCATCCTCGCCGTCGTCATCTTCTTCATCTTCCTCATCGTCGCCGTCATTGTGTTTGTCCTCCTCGCCGTTGTCATCTTCACTGTTGGCTTCACGTTCGTTGTCGTCATCCTCTCGTCGTCGTCATCTTCATTGTGTTCTTACGCCGCCGTCGTGTTCTTCATCGTCATCCTCTCGTCGTCGTCATCTTCATCGTGTTCTTACGCCGCCGTCGTGTTCTTCATTGTCATCCTCTCGTCGTCGTCATCTTCATCGTGTTCTTACGCCGCCGTCGTGTTCTTCATCGTCATCCTCTCGTCGTCGTCGTCATCCTCTCGTCGTCGTCATCTTCTCTTTTACGCCGCCGTCGAGAAACCCTAAAACCTAGTCACTTCTCTTTCATCTTATCTATCTTCACCGCCGTAAAGAACCCTAAAACCCAGATTCCGGTATTATTTGTCTAGTTCTTACGCTTTAGTATTATGATTTCGCCGTAGATTTTGCCGTGGATTTTTACAGATTTGTTGGTATTGTTGTAGATTTGTTGGTATTGTTGCAGATTTGTTTGTATTGTTGCAGATTTGTTTGTATTATTGCAGATTTGTTTTCCTTTTTCCTAGACTTGTTGATATTGCAGATTGTTGATGTGTTGCAGATTTGTTGATGTGTTGCAGATTTGTTGATGTGTTGCAGATTTGTTGATATGTTGCAGACTTGTTGATGTGTTGCAGATTTGTTTATGTGTTGCAGATTTGTTTATGTGTTGCATATTTGTTGATATGTTCCAGACTTGTTGATGTGTTGCAGATTTGTTTATGTGTTGCAGATTTGTTTGTATTGTTGCAGATTTGTTGATATTGCAGATTTGTTCATTTGTTGCAGACTTGTTGGTATTTGTTGCAGCAGAGTATGTTGCAGGACTTTTTTTTATTTGTTGGTAGACTTGTTTCAATTTATTGCAGACTTGTTTGCTTTATTGCAGACTTTGTTCATTTGTTGTAGACTTGTTTCATTTGTTGCAGACTTATTATATATATGTTGCAGACTTATTTAACATTTAATTTGTAATTGATGACAGGTACGTGTGAGACATATGGTCGTTAATGTAATGGCTAATCACAACAGGATGATCAGAAATTAGACAATTTGATCAAAAGACATGATGAATGGTAAACTGGATGAAAATGCATGGCATGAGTAAGAAAAAAATTGTGGGAAAGAAAGCTGAAACTGTGGTGGAACTCCGAAAAGGGTTTGAAGTGGTAAAGATAAAGACCACATTGAGAAGGTTGAAACGAAGAAGCCGGGTTGAAAAGGGGAAAAGACAAGATCTAGTGTGCATGGGAATGTTGATTTCAGTGGCATTGGAGATTTCGGTGAACTTTGTCAAAGCTTTAAGTAGCTTAAGTGAGAAAGTTGATCTGATGGACTCAAGTATAAATGAAAAATTAATGGCAAATGCGATAATGACATTCGTAAACTCAAAGAAGAGGTGAAGCAACTACAGCACGTGCCGACTGTCGTAGTAAGAAGAATGTGATCAAACTTCTCCAAACAAACATCAAACTTCTCCAAAAAAAACCCTGGTATGTTCTTAGATGAATATTATTAACAGTTTTCTGGGTTGCATATAGTTTCTTAGTTGCATACTTCTCAACTTGTTTCTATTTGTCGCAAACTTATTAAATATATGTCGCAGACTTGTTGATATTGTTGCAGATTTGTTGTTGATGTTTCCAGATATGTATCTACTGGTAGGATTGTTTTTGTTTCCTTATGTTAATTTTTATGTTAATTTATAGTCTTGGTTTAAACAAGTTGGATGAAGTGGATATGCGGATGCGATGAAGCTACATCTAAGGAAGGAAACAAAAAAGTTGAGACAAAGAAGTTAAGAACACAGAAATTGAGGACATAACAGAGCAAGTACGGAAAGAGGAGAATGAAGTACAGTCTGATACTGAGTCAGACCCGAGAGATAGCGGCTCAAAGAAAAAGTTTTGAAAGCAAAATTTAGAAGCTCTTAAGTATTGTCCTAGCTGAAACTGAGACTGACGACAAAGATACTGGCTCACTATCGACCTAAGATGTTGGTCCCACGCAGAAGAATCACCCTTTCTGGGAAAACTCAACTGGTGAAACGCATAATGCGAACCTGATTTTCGTAGTATTCGTGATTTGCCATCCTAGTGATGTCGCATATTGATCCTTTACACCGGTCGCACTTGAAAAACTTCAAAATCTGGGGATTTTATTCGTCTTCGTCAGTAAGTTCTCAACTCATTTTTTTCTCCATATGTGCAGCATTTACTTTTACTTGTTGCGATTTATTTTCCACATTCTCATGTTGTGGACTTATCTTTCTACGGAGAGCAACCAATTGGTACATTCGACAGTAACTCAATTTCTACCTAAAGCTCATGACCCCAAAGAAGAACTTGGCATGATTGGACATGGCGTAAGCGTTACTGATGGTAGTTCTTATAGTAGTACGGAAAGTCAGACCAACACATGACAATTCTCTAGCTTCTCCACCAGCAATTGCGGTGAACACAAAGGCCAACTTACCAAGTCAAACCTACGACATGGCATTTATGTTCCCGTACAATTAACAACATGTACATGCTACTACTACTTGTACTTGATCTGCATCTATTTCCTGTACGGTCAACAACTTGGAATCATTAACACGGGCTGCCAAAATGTAAATAAATTAGTGAAGACTTATCACGTCTGTTGCAAACTTATATATATATGTCATAGGCTTATTACGTATGTTCGCAGACTTATTATGTATGTCGCAGACTTATTACGTTATGTCGCACTTATTACGTATGTCGCAGACTTATTACGTATGTCGCAGACTTATACGCTATGTTCGCATAGACTATTAATATGTCGCCAGACTTATTATATATGTCGCAGACTTACCCTCTTAATTAACTTTCTCGCAGCACGTGTGAAGTTGTAGCAGTCATTAGGACCTGCTTCACGCCTCCGCAAAGAAACCATCTTGTAACATGGACCGATTAATGGCGTCTAAGAGCTTAGAATATGGTAAGGTTCCTAACATCTTTGAAAGCACTCTATTTATTGACTCTGCTATGTTGGAAGTTAATATGTTGTACATGGTCCTGGAAAATTAGCACGACTCCACACCTTCACATCAGCCTTCTGCAAATAAGAGTGAAGTGCAGGATTGAGTCTCAATCGAATTGATAATAAACATTAAAATATGCTATCTTATATGCGTTTGCTGCTTTTTTACCAATACATAACGCATCACGTCTTTTAAAACTTCATTATTATGTTCTTTTGATCATTATGATATGTACAATATACCACGACTCGCCAATGGATACACCTTTTTAATGGCCTTCGATATCGATCTATGCCTGTCAGAAATATGACAGAGACAACATCATCTTGGCAATCACACAACTAAGCTGTATAAAGAACCATTCCCATGATGCATCATTCTCCGTGTCAACTACGGCAAATGCTATGGGAAATATTAAAGTTCCCATCCTGACATGTTGCGAGAAGGAGTGTTCCTTTATATTTCCCTTCGGAGATATGTCCCATCAACAACAACAACTTTGCGCATGTACTGAAAGCCGTTTATGCTTGCACCAAATGAGATGAACAAATACTTGAATCGATCTTCTACATCGACTTCAAGACACGTATAAGTACCAGGATTAGCTCTTCGTTATCAAGTATAAATACGAAGGTATATTGCTCATATCACTCTTGTGAACCCATTGCCAAAATTCGTGCATGCTTTAAGCTCAATAAGCTTTCCAGTATTCCATCTGTCACATTCATAAATAAATAAAATCTGCGGCAAAGGAATACAAATCTGCTTCAAAACAAAACTCCGGCTAGCGACAAGAATAAAACAAAGCTGTAACTGAAACAGATAACGTCTGCGACAATTAAGCATATTAGGTCTGACACAAAACAAAACAAGTCTGCCATAAACAAAAACAATGTCTGCCAATAAACAAAACAAGTGGGGACACCAGATGTTACAGCCATACCTTAATACCATATCGTCTGTTCAGAGCATCTGCAAAATGACTAACTAGGTAACACTTTTGAACCAATACCACCCACAAAATCCTTGTACATTTGTCCCAAAATCTCGTGTGTAGCTTGCGACAACGGGCTCCGACGGTCTGTGACAGAACATGTATGTTCTTTAACGTATACTTTTATAAAAAACATGGAGAATCTTCAATTGTAGTAGCTCGGACTCTCCATGTGCGTCCTTCTATCCAACATCGTACAATTAATAAGTTTGGCGTTGAATAATCAACGTTGAAATCAAACTTCTGCGCAACAGAAAGAATCTTCAACCTCATCTCCAATGCGTCTTTGTTATCATACCTTTTTGTCCGACCGATATATCCAACGAAGTCAATTCGATATTCCGGTAATCTTCATCAACCTTGTTATCATTCCTTTGTTCCCTTTTTTGTGTGCACTATTGCTTTCTCTTCCTTCTCTTCCTCCTCACGAAGCTTTCCATATAGACAGTAATCTCATCACCAGAACTAGCACCATCCGGATCCTCGCAACAATCAAACTTGTATTGGGTCCTCGTCGTCCTTCATCTCATCACCAGAACTAGCATCCCTTTTCTCTTTTTTCATTACCATCAAATCCAACGTCTATTTTTGCTCGCTTCGGTTGATGGTCTACCCTTCCTCGACGATTTCTCTTCACCATCGTCATGCTTCTGAGCGTCCTTAAACTCCAATGATACCTTCTTTATCTGATACACATAGCCGCAACGTATTCTGATTTGAATTGTTCAAAGAAACCTTGCAATTGTCTTGTATTACAACAAAGACAAGAGGAGTGTCTACTGGTAACTTGACCAATATCTTCTTCTCGGAAACATGTAGCTCAATTCAACTTCATACTCTATTCTTATCAACATCATAATTCCTCGCTACACCATTTGAATGAATTCGTCGAACGAAGTTCCAGGCATTTGGCTTCCAAGAACTCGAGAACCTCTACGTACTTATCGACAATTAAAAATCCATCTACTCTTCTCAAATCTCCAATTACCCCAAAACAATATAATTTGCAACATTATTGGTGATTGGCCGGCGACGAAATGGGAGAACGAGATCGGGCGACGACGATAGACAACGGAAATCGAGGGGCCATGGGGGGACGGCAACGGTCGACATACAACCTGGGTATCGGCCGGAGATAGATATAGTTTAAATTTGAGAATGTCGGAGATAGATCTATCCGGTGACAATGTAGAACGGCCGCCGTATACATAACTCCCTAATGGTGCAAATGGCATTTTCGTAAATTTGTTACTTATTAGGACTTATTTAGGAACATCCCGAAGATGAAATAAGGTCTTGCAACACACAGAAAATAAGTCTTGCAACAAAAGTCTAGGACAAACCAAATTTCGTTATGTCTGCCAACCACATTCAATAAGTTGCATAACAAGTTTGCGAACAAACCGTGTTATTCTAGTCAGAATACAAGTCTGCAACACATATTAATAAGTCTGCAGATTTTTCATGCCACTAGGCAATTTCCAAAATAAGTCTGCGACGTTGAGCTTCAAATCTGTGACATTGTAAATAAAATCTGCCGACAAACGATCTGCGTTA